>WIXG01000904.1:0-16452 GCA_009869945.1 Mesaphorura yosii | reverse complement strand
TTTTTCACGGAAATTGTGATAACTCCCGGGTACTTAATCCGATCGACCTGGGATTTCGGCTCCATGCCCGTGTGAACAAGAGCTTTCCTTTGATATATCACACTTACGCCCAGACCCTCCAGATTTGGCTGTAGGGGGGGAGGCAAACGTTATTTGGCACCCTGTACGTTGGAGAATTCGGAACGAGTGAGCCAATGATAAAAGTTATAAATGCAATTTACACAAAGGAGAAAGTGCTCAAAAGGCTTTTGCGTGTGACCAGAGAAAGAGAAAGAACGCAGAGCCAACAGCCAACGCAGCTCACAGTTAAAGGAGTTTCAGGTTTCAGGTTTCACTTCGAACATGTACACAGGCTTTGGCCTTGCATTGTTGTTTATTTAATCCCTGCTGGAGGTTGGAGAAGTGAACAAGCAACAGGTTGCAGTTCAGCGTTCTGACAATCAAAATCGATATTAATGTGGTTTAACCGCTTCCGCGGCCATGGAGCAAGAGCAAATTGAGTAAACGTGTTGTGAATCTTTTTCAATACGTACCGGCACTCATTGGATAGCTGTGATCTGGATTGTAAGTCGTCCTCATAAATACATCAATTAATATATAAATGTATTAGGATATTTAATTTGAATTTTCTTTTAGCTTTCGAATGGGGCCGGGACAGTCAACCTCGTGTACCATCTGGCGCCGCTTATCAGCAAAGATCTGAAAGGGTTTGCGGACAGGGGCCCTGGCATAGTGATGTTCCTTGCCATAATAGCAGCCCTGGTGGTGGTGCACTCACACGTACGCTTTGACCTTGGTCGGTTTGTTTACTTAGTGTAATTGCAGGATGGAGTAGATTTTTTTCGTACGCGTGTCCAGTACCATCTTACGCCGTGGACCGTGGTTATAGCTAAAACCTGTTGCTATGGGTCTTGTTCAGTGCGTACTGACATCCGGCTCATTGCTGTGATTTGGATTGTAAGTTGAACTTGTGCTAATCATTAAAAGTATTTTAAAAATATATATACAGAGCGTTAGTCAGCCTATTTTTGCCAGTTTTTAAACTAACCTCAGTGCTTAATCTTACGGCGATGAATGCTGCTTGTGTTTTCTATGTGGTCTCCGTGTCTCTCGCTAACTCTACGTAATCGTCGTTTCCACGCTGTAAGTACATTGGCCACCATTTGAGAAGGAACATCATTCCATATGTCATTCAGGACTTTCCAAAGTCCAGCAATTGTTTTAGGTCTTCTTTCACGAAGGCGCTGTTTAAGGAGCCCGAAGTCCATGGGACTGGTGTCAGGAGATTTGACAGGAATCTCGGAATTGGGTATTATGGTTATTCCGAGTCTTTTTTTCAGTTCAGCCGCATACTGGGTAGTTTTATTTGAAGTATGTGAAGGGGCTGCATTGTGGTGTAGAAACACGTTCGCAGTGTCGCTGCCATATATCCGAGGGATGTGAATTTCGCAAATTGGCTTCAACACATTATCTATGTAATAGTCTGCGTTTATCTTCACATTCCTGGACACTTTGATTAAAGGGATGGATGCCCGGCCGCAAAATGCCCCAGCTACCATAATCTTGTCCCCAAACTTTTCTTTTCCCTGAAGGGAAAATTCGGGGTCTGGTTTTCCGGGCTAGTGGTAATAAACTTGTCTGGCTCCTTCACAATCTTGAAGATAGAACCAAGTTTCGTCGATCGTCACACAAAACTCAATTTTATCTCCTGCCAGGTGTTGCTCGTAGAGCTTCCGAGAATTAGTCTTTCAATTCTTCTTATGAGACGGTTTTAAGACATGTACTCGTCAGCTAGGTAACCTTGTTGGTCAGCTGGTCGATCTTCTTAATTAACTCCTTGGTGCGCGCAGTTCGAGGCTGTTCTTTTTTCGGCGACTTCAGGCCAACTACCTTGTGATTCCGTCTGTACCCAACGGATTGTAGTATATTACTAACTGTTTGACCACTAATGACATGATTTTGCTCTTTCAACTTGGCCTGGATTTTTCTACGTGAGAAACCGAATTTGGAAAACGCGAAAACTAACGTTTCCACTTCGGGGGGTATTCTTTTCGGCATTTTTTGGATTTTTAGAACACTTTTTATCTTGTACACATGTCGGCAGGGTATCTATTCTTATTACTAAAGTATTTGAAAAACTCAATTCGTGCTTGCATACTGGTTACGTGAATTTTTGAGACTGGCAAAAATAGGCTGACTAACGCTCTGTAAATGACACTTATCTCCGCATGATCGCCTTAGAGTATACATGCTTACGCAGTATACAACAACGCAAAGTATCTGATACTCATCAGCCGACAGCCGAAGCAGTTTGAGGACAGGTACCCTTTATACCGGGAGACAATGGTGGCAGCAGCTGACAACAGAAACGGGAATCAAAAAGTGCTTGCGAACTATTTAGTGACACTATTGGCACCATATTTATTTATTCCGATTTCTATTCTATAGACGCTAACACGGCGATATATTTGGACTTATAACCACGCTGCACCGTGTGGACCTGCTTCTGAGCGTCCTTCTCTTTTATGCAGCACACACTAACCAACCGTCCAAATGCCGTCCCTGGCTGTGATTCAACTTTTCATGTATTTGCTTTGGCGGTTTCTTCATAGTTCTGGCCACGGGCTTCTTGACCTTGATGGGAAGAACGAAATCCACTATAAATGCCCTGGTTATCAGTGTCGTCATTTATTTCGTTTACCGATACTTGATTGCCGTTGTCAAGCGTCTCGTATATACTCGAAGGCCGTCAAAGCCATTGCATATTTCTGAAAACCAGGCTCTGGTGGGCCACGAGGTTCTGGTCCGTCAAAAATCGTGAGGTCGGTGCTGAACAAGTGCGAGGCGAACGCAAAAGCGCAGTTTTGCTTGTGGGAAACTGACACGATGTCGTCGGGAAAATGATCCCAATTGGATGATCGGGGTGAATGCGGTCACATCGTACTCCCCAGGCCCCGCAATATGCTCCAAAGTAAATGCACGGCGCGTCACGTCCACCTCAAGAAGTGGGTTGCCTGAATGCTGGACTGCAACTTGCCCCAAATAAGACTCGACCGATACTGAGAACGGGAGGCTGTCCCGAATCAAGAGAAGCCCCGTCCGGAGACTGGACACCAGATCAATCACTGGTACAATGTCCTCAAACCCAAATTCGTGCGTGTATAGCTTCAGCTCCTCTTGCGCGGTCTCCATTTCTGTCTTGAACACATGTGTGTTGAAAAAAGGGTTGCATCGTTCCCGCCACGAGGTTCATGCAAAGACTCTCGAGTTGAGAAGCCTGCTCAAAGCTGTAGAAGTCCAGAATCCCGATGGAGTTGTCGCGGAGGGAATAAAATTATGCAGTGACGTCATCGCCGCTTCCTTCGCCGCGGATCAATTCACGATACTAATCTGGACAATTAATTTGACTCCCAAGCAGAAGGATTTCGGCCAATAAGCGGAGTACTTCCCAGAAAGTGATTCTGAGCTCCTTCAGAGCATCTCGGACCTCAGTAAAGCGGGCAGCGTCGCCTGAATTTAGCCCGGCCGCCTTCCCGAGTCCTTTGTTTCGTCTCTCGCATCTCTCTTCTCTTCCTGAATTCTCACTTTCATCTGAGCGAATGCATCGTGTGAACTTGTTCTCGTCTTAATTGAAAGAACTTGCGTAAATTCTTCATCACGAATTTGAAATTTTCGGTATTCACCATGAATAAATCATTTTTGCAAAGTTCCGAGTTTGCAATGTCAGTGAAATCTGTGAAATGTAAATTTTGTATGTGCATTGAATTTCGGAAAGGACTTTGTATGGCTTTGACCTTTGTCCTTAACCTGTCGTCGTTCGCATTTTTGCATTTTAAATTGTTTGAATGCAATCAAGTGGTTTTTCCGAGAAAATCGGATGACGTACGAGGGGAAGAAAGGAGCAAAGTCAAAATCCAATGAGGTTTGCCTACTTCATACTACATACTTTGAGAAGTCATCATGTCTGCATCACACCTGAGCAAATAGTGACAACATTCGATCTGGAGTCTGATTGATAGGCAATATCGAAGCTCCTGTCTATAAAACCGAGTAATCCTCAAATCACAGATCCATCATCGACCAGCCAGGCAGCCGAGCCGAAGATTTCATCTAACTGAAGCCCATCAAACAAAAATGGCGAATCAATTCCTTCTCATCACTGCGATCGCGGCTATTCTTGCGAGCTCTAGCTTCAGCGCCCAAGCTCCACCGGTGCCGAACTGCCCTCCTCCAATTAACTCAGCAGCGGGCGTGGCGTTCGAACAATGCATGGCCGCGTGGGGACAGGCACTTAACGCATATTGCCTGTAAGTGCGGACTTTTCCTCCTCCGTTGGGCTGATTTAAACTGCAGATTATTTAAGTAATGTCTGTTTCAGGGCAAACCCTGGAAGCTGCAACAACAACAATGTCATAACCATCAATGGCCAGGTGGTTAGTGGTTAATTGAATAATTGACCCTTTCATTTGATTATGTGCACTTTGATTACGACCGGAATAAATTAATTGTTGACCAGCAAAGTTTAGGGCTATGATTAAATACCGTTGGAAATGATGCTTGTTACCGCGATTGCCACTGCACGATTAATTATTGCCTAGATACTTGTATTTCAGTTGAACTCGACAAATTGAAGTTGCAAAGTGTGACCTGGTCGCATCGCCGGTCTTGCCTTTTGTTTTCTTGCGAATGGGAAAGCTGTCCGGCAGTCTAGCAGCCTGCCCCTCGCTAATTGACGAACGGTTTGAAAGGGGACGAAAATTCAGGGAACAATCTTAAAGCGTAACATTGGTATTGAAGGTGGGCTCGTCAGGGTCCAAGGTTACCGAACTTCTTCAAGTAAACGCTGGTTATCTCAGATGCTACTGAGCAAATCATTTGTATCAAAATCACATCGTAACTTCGTAGCCTCACACTTCCATATTGCATAATGACATTTTACACTCTCAGCAATTCCATTGTATACCCATCATAATCAGCATGCTTGAACTTGAATTTTTATCAATCGTCCTTGTCGTTGCTCATCATCATCGTCCACTTGAGAAGTACCAATGCCACACAAATAACTTCAATACTACTTGAGACGACAATTTCATCAGCGGCGCTCGTGCACATACCAGTTGACAATTGGTGTAAGTGTAACAAAGCAGCAATCACTCCCACGATTGCACCACGTCCATAACCACGTGCAGGCGACTTTTGTAGGAATGAATAGCAATAATGTGCAGGAATCAGCTTTCGTGTCGAAGAAATGGCCACAAATTCTGGCCACGGTGGCAGCTACGCTTGGGGCATTCTCCCTGGGCACAATTAATGGATGGACATCACCTGGACTGCCAGACTTAGATGACAGAGGCGATTTGGGTGGCGGGTTGACAACCGCCCAGCAATCTTGGATTGGCTCGCTTGCTTCAGTAAGTCTGCTGTAAATCCGTGACCAGTTTTAAGATTTAATGCTTAATTTCAGCTCGCCTGCCTCGTAGCCGTCTACCCTTCAGGCTACGTGATTCAAAAATTTGGTCGGAAGCCCACAATGATGTTCCTCGCACTTCCATTTATACTCGGTTGGCTTCTAATGGCATTTGCGACCAACGTGTCCATGCTCTACGCTGGGCGATTCATCACTGGCCTGTGCAGTGGTACATTTTCAATAGCAGCTCCAGTGTATATTGGTGAAATATCCGAGAGTAGTATTCGTGGAGCGCTTGGGTCAACTTTTCAACTCATGATCGTAGCGGGCATTCTATTTGCATACGTTGTGGGCACGTACGTGTCTTGGAAATGGTTGTCCATGATATGCGCTGTGCCAAATGTACTTTGCCTGGTTGTGCTCCTCATGGTGCCCGAGTCTCCAAGATACCTGCTTTCAATTGGCAAACGTGCGGAGGCCACACGGGCATTAAAGTGGCTTCGAGGTGCCGAACATGAGAAGAAAATTGAACCGGAGCTTAATTTAGTGAGTGAAGCCCTTAAAAATTGTACCGTGTAACTTTTTATTTGAGAATATCTCGCAGATTCATCACCACGTGCTCGAAAGTCAATCAGAGCTTACATCATCGTTCAAAGATTTACTAGCTCCAGAAATCCTGAAACCAACTTTGATCGGAATTAGCATGATGCTCTTTCAACAGTTGACAGGAATCGATGGAGTCACTTTTTACACGGTCCAAATATTTCGTGATAGTGGTTCAGATATCGACGCAAATCTGTCCACCATAATTTTTGGAATTGTGCAAGTCGTCTTCAATTTTGTGGCGCTTGGGTTAGTCGACCGTGTTGGACGACGACCGCTTCTGCTTTGGACCAATGTCGTGATTATAATTTCATTGGTTGCACTTGGGCTCTTTTTCTATATGAAAGATGATGGACGAGATGTCGTCGATTCGATTGGTTGGCTACCGTTGGTCAGTCTCATGATTTATGCTGCAGCATTCTCCATTGGAATTGGACCAATTGGTTGGGGAATGATTGGTGAAATATTACCCAATCACGTGATTGGGATTGCATCTCCTCTAGCCACATCTGTGCTTTGGACACTTTCCTTTCTAATTACACGGTTCTTTGAAGATATATCACACTGGATTGGAAATGCAGGGACTTTCTGGTTCTTTGCGGCCAGTACAGTTCTAGCTACGTTAGTCGTGTACTTTTGGGTGCCCGAAACGAAGGGAAGGACGTTGGATCAAATTCAAGCTCATTTCAAAAATAATAATAAAAACAGCACTCTCAGTTAAAGATTTTTTTGCACTAATCAAATTCCAGATTTATTATAGCAAATTAGCTCCTAAATCAAAATATAGTCAACCCCTAATCTCAAGTCAACTCACGAA
Organism: Mesaphorura yosii; assembly: GCA_009869945.1. Taxonomy (NCBI): domain Eukaryota; kingdom Metazoa; phylum Arthropoda; class Collembola; order Poduromorpha; family Tullbergiidae; genus Mesaphorura; species Mesaphorura yosii. Next base: position 9,625 of record WIXG01000904.1, on the reverse strand, counting down.
CACCCTAATCAAATGGACTGTACGTCGCGATGGAAATTTTGGGTGAGCAGGATCTCCAATTTTTCTATGGTGGCATATTGGTGTGTGTGCAAGATTGCAATTAGTCGACGAATTTGTGGAAAGACGTATTTTTAGTTAAATTTTGCTGACTTTTGAGATGCCGGTTGCAGCATGGGTCGACGTGTTGAATTATGAGTTCATCATCACCTGATGATGCGATCTCTTTTCATCAATATTGCGACTCACGAATTGCAACCGTCGTGATTCGCGTCTCCATCGAGGAGCTCCTCCACAGAGTAAAGTCTTTTCCGCCTGGCACTGCTGGTGGGCTGGATCCACTCCGTCCCCAGTTCTGAAGGATTTGCTTCCCGATACAGTGGGCGACTCTGCGACGGAGCTTGGAGCCGCTATCGTTTCGATGATGGATGCTGCGCTTCGTGGGGAGGTGCCGAGGCTGCTGCTTCTTGTGTACCTTATCACACCCGTCACCCCCTCAAAGAGGAAGTGTGGAGGGACTCGACTTTATCGCGGTTGACTGCACATGGAGAAGACCGCATTTCACAAGTTTGCTATTTCATATTTTTTCAGTTAGATTAATTAATCAGATTAATTACTGCGCAAAGACCGCGCACGTTTTGCAGGAATGCATGGCAATTCTCGGATGTCCGCTTCTTTGTCCATGATCTGATCGTAAGAGTTCAAAGTGCCGTAGAAATTAAATAAAATATTTCTTACCTCTTGGAAATTTGCGGGGAAACAACCTTGACGAGCACGTTCCGAACTTCAGGCACGGGTTTTATTGCCCCTTCCACATACTTGGACCGTAAAAAGTACGCCAAAGGCGTAACCTTCAACGGAAAGGTTTGAAACATTTTTATGATGTGTTTACTCTCAGCTTTGTCCAAGTAAAATGAATGAAATGTGTCTTATCTCTAACCTCTGTAAAGTCAATGCCAGCGCACCGAAGACGCTACTGACTCACACTTAATATGAATGAAATTTGAAACTTCATGTCTCCTGACTTCGTCCAGTCCTTACTCCTGTGATGAAGTAACGTCGTCGTCGGTGTTTGCTCATGGTCACAACTCTCCGTCACGTTACTCGTCTTATGCATTTATGGAACTGCTTTTATGCAACTGTGTTTGTATGTGAACTGAATGAGACAAGAAGGACGAGAGGATGGAGACGAAACAAATGACAAGACGAAGGGGGCATTCGATCCCTGGACTCCAAATCTTAAAGAACGAAATAAACTGTACTCTGATTATCATTATCATTGTTCGAGCTTGCGTGCGCACGATTGATTTACTTTATTTGGCATCATTTCTAGCCCCTTTTTTACCTGTCCATGCCTACTTGACGCACCTCAATCCCGACACACATTACCCCACTTCATGACACTCCTAAACGTAGTTTTGGTTCAATACAATTTTACTCTTCCTTTCAGAACCACAAGCGTTATTATGACTTTAAGAAAAATCCATTTTAAAAACATTCCGTGGGAAAACTGTTCCTTTGGTGAGGCGCCCACAAAAGTAAGAAATAAATTCCCCCCACACCCCCTCCCTCTCACCATACGACTCACATTGAAATTTTTGCCGAAATATATTATTTAAATCTGGGGGGAACCCCCGAACCCCCAATGTCCCCCATTCAGAGCTCACTTGCATGTTTCACACAATTTAAGCAGATCAGTCTGGGAAAATACGTTTAAGCACAGGGGGTGAACAGCCTTTCACCTCGCTCGTGCTCGCTCCTACCGATGCATGGCATTGGAAGTTGGTTCATTGTACTCTATGAAAATAGAAACTGGCCTCCAGTTCCAAAACCAAGTGCTCAACAACACAGTCAACTACTTGCTCCTGAAATGGTGAAATGGAGTTACCAAAAGATTCGACTATCGCAGGCTACATGAACGATTCGAAAAATTGGTAATGCCGCCGGAGGGGACTGCAGATGCTTAATTGGGGTTCTGCTTCTCCGGAGGACAGTACGAGCTCTGTGAAGCGAGGAAGACTGGCAAAAGTGTGGAAGAATGGAAACCTGGCTCGTAAATACTCGAATATTCTGCATTCAGCCAAGCTTGCATTTAATATGTAAACCTAAACATCACTGTAAAGATTACTTACAATTTATTTGTAATTTTGCTTAAGTAACTCGATTGATTAAATTCAGCTTCTGCACATTCGATCAATTTTTCATTACCATCTTTTCAACTTCAGACTAAGATCTCGCATAAGATCTCGGTTTTTGTTGTCAACAGCTGTTCCCATAAGCTGTCCCTTCTGGCGTACACTTTCTTGCATGTGGAGCACTCGTGACTCATTTTAACGGTCGAGGTCCGTAGTTTAATATTTCCAGGCGGTTTGTGCTTGAGACTTATCTCCTGCAATTTCAAGATCTTCAAACTACCTCCAGTACACACTTGCCGCCTACTTTTGGAACCGATTCGGACGAGCTTGCTTATCTTACCTTTTTTTTAGAACCGAAACTAATAATTTCTAGATGCACACAGTTGACAGTGGGCTCAAAGTTGGTCGAGTACACTTGCACCACAAGCAATGTGTTGGGAATCGTGATTAAGGAATGCAGCCTTCGAGTGCGAATGAGATTGAAGGACAAGCAGGTCGCGCAAGGCGTGGAGGTGGTGCCTGTGCCTGCACCTCCGAATGGGTCGTCGCCATCACCATGGCCCAGGGCAGAGCCAGGGGATTGGGAATAGATTACAATCACTCTCAGCCTACTTTCACTCGTTCTTTCAACTGGGGTGGTAAGGCACTTGCGTGTTGGGAAACGGCTCGGTGGCGGAGCTCTACTCAAATGTTTAGGCCGGGCTCAGGTCGAACCGGAACGGACCGAAATGACGCGGATGGATTAAACAGCAAGGGGCCGAATTTTATGTCGGTGGAAATAAATTTTGTGGATTGGACCCCTGAGGGGATCGAAGTTTGAATTTATTCAGGAATTTGCACTCTAATATTTACATACGGGAAACACGACACGAGGTTTTAAGACTGGTGCTCAACGCAGCACCGGTTCTCGAATGTGCAAGGGTGTGGGTGGTCGTACTCGACTGGGTGGTAGCCCACCGGACAGGGCCAGTCGTCGTTCAGCCTGCAGAAGACACCTTTTGGTCCAGCCTGGTCCTGGCACGTGAGCTCTGCGTCTGAAAAAAACAGATATTAGGCAGTTGAGGTTGATTTGGATGGCGTGAGTGTGCGTACTGTGAGAATTCACTTTGTGATATCTTATTTCTTTTGAATATGAAATCCATGAAATCGGGTTTTGATTGCAAAAGTACGCTACGCTTACGAATTGCAGGAGCGGCGAGGACAAGGAGGAGGACGCCTAACCAAATTGTGACCCTTGCCGCCAGGAGTCGTCCGCCGTGGTCATGAGCCATCATTTTTATTCACCGTTCTATGCGTTATGCTGCAGTGCGATCTTGTACACGTGGGGGTGGGTCACCACTGATTCGCAACTGATTTGTGGCAGAGTTTTAATGAGTTTATGACGCAGTCTGTGCTCTTATACCTCCCTGTCTTCCCAGCCTAGTGAGTCCATTTCTTGATCGTGATGGAATGAAATGGAACGGAAGAATTCTCTTCTCGGTCCTTCGTTTACGTTCGCCAATCTTAGTCGTAGTCCGTACGATTCCATCCGTCATCTGACAATTGATCTTTGTTCCACGGTGAGGCAGTCATCACGACATTACGACACTGCGCTATGTAACGAGAGGTCAAGGCCTGGGTCCAGTCGGACTTTCCCCCCAAAGCTGTTTACACTTGACTGCGAATACGAAGAGGAATGAGACTGTGAGACTACATGCATTCACGGGGTCAGTCACAAGAGGTGAGGGCACGGCAGTAAGTCGTTGAGATCATAAACTCGACTTATTTTACAGACGTATAATCGTATTTCACAGACGCTACATTATTTTCATTAACCGATGATAGCTCAAATTGCTTATTCTTGTGCTTGCACTCCACGAGGGCATTACGCAATAATCTATAGTGCACAATTAGTGCAGAAGGACCGGGGATTCAGAGCGTATCAGACCAAGAAGTGAATGGACTGTCCATTCATTCATTCAGATGTTACTTCAATTGGTCAACTCCTATCAAATATAAGGCAACGAGTTGCGATTGTGAATATGACTGTTCTAGTTCTAGTTCTAGTTGAGAAAAGGAGTGGACATGAGGACAGTGCCGGAGGATTTGCAGGACTGTGATTTCCTCCTGAGTTCATAACTGCTCAATTAGTGGTTTCCAGTGCGGAAGAGATTTCTTTTGTTTAAAAATGTATCAAATGCCTGAGAGATTACAAGTTGTACAGTGTATGGCTTTCGTGCTATGACACTCTTAATATAAGCATGTACTTTCCCATGGTGACTGAATAATTCTCTTTTAGAATGTCTGGACTATGTACCGCCTTACGATTCGTGTTCCTGGCTTTAACTATTTCCACTTGCTATGGTTAACGAGACCCCGGGCTTCTAATGCCCACGGAGTCGTTTCAACTATGAGGAACTGCGAGTAATTACTTCGCAAGTGTCGTGTATGCGAGCATGCGCAGACGCAAATGCAGAGGTCAGGACTTGGGATTGCGATCAATCAGCTCCGGGGGTGTGGAAAATTCTGTAATTAACTTCCTGACGTAAGTAGGTCGGACCCCATGCAGCGTGGCTGGATTATTTGGTTAATTTAACACTAAATTAATTCTTCGGGTGTCCGTGCCCAGGATTTTGAGTCGAATAAGCAAGAAGTCGCGTTCTCGATCGACGCACTGAAAAAAGAGACAACCCATAAACTGGAGGACGTCGAAACGACGGGTTAAAAGTACGTAAAGGAGCAATACGAGAAGATGAACTCTGGCTTGACGAGGCTCAACAACTGGACAGAGAGCTCGGACACGGAACATGGCCGCAAGATTCTAGGATTGGGACTGCAGTTGAGCAAACTGGACCAGATTACCAGTTGAGGTTAGAAATACGTCCAGGCCTTCCTTCCTAGGCTAACTGTGACACCTTTAAAAGCCTTTGGCTGATCTATTGAACCAGGTCTAGAAGACAAAATGCAACCCCCCCAGAAGAAATTGGAGGTGGCGCCTCTACTCGAAGGTAGAAGATATCATTTTAATTAAAAAATAGAAAAGCCTCCTATGAATTGAGCCCATAAAAATATTTTCTAATCGCTATTAGCTTTGTCAAATCAATCATATAGGCATAATTCAAATCAAACTTCCAGCAGACTTCTGTGTCCGGTACTGCGTACACATTCACCTGTAGCCAGGCCTCGGTTGAGCACGGAGTGGTGGTGGTCAACCTTTAATTGTCTCTTCGCATTGCGTCAAAGATTACGGGCTTAGCCTTTCACGTTTGTGGTAATTAATGAGGCTGCTGCTTGCTACCTTTTACTGTTGTGCGACTGTATGCCAGAGCGTGTGACCACAAGCAAAGAAGTGTTACAGTACTACAGCTCTGTGGCGTTCAGCAGTAATTGTTCACTAAGTCAAGGTGTCATGGTCACGGCCACGGTCAAGTTTCGGTCTGCGAGCATTTTAATTACTCAGCATTGCACGATGTAGCTGGTTCTGACTACTTCCTTATGATTGTTTCAACGTTGGACTAAGTTCATTGTTGACACTTCTAACTGCTGACGGAGGCATAAGACAGATTACATAAAAGCTTACAGAGTCAAATTCCTGGTAAAAGATCATTCATAATCATGAACAAACGTTATCTTAAGCAATGTGATGTCAGTCTGATGCCTGTCGTGAGTCCTGACACTCGCTCACGATGCTCACGGCTCATGACCCTGAACAAACCAAACCCAGAGAATGTTCTACGGTAGCATTCAGTCGCTTGTGTCTTTGTGCTTCCTGCTCCTGTCTGGACTCGTTCAGGTCCAGGTCAATGTCAGACATTCGTCTCCGCCTTCAACCTCTTCTTTGTGGTCGCCGTCGTCGTCCAGATCCTCCAACTTCACACATCCCTCCACAGAAGAAATTGAGACCCGTCCATTCGGAGAAGAGTCCTATCATCTTTTCCTGAATAATGTCACCCGAGAAATGATCCTCAGAGGCAAACACGGGGACGGTGAGTGTCAAGTCGTCGACTCTTCGACGTCCACGCCGACGAGTTCCAACATCGCGTCCCTGAAGAAAGACGGGAAGGGCAAAGCTCCAATCGTAATCAACATCTGGAGTACGACACCAGACGGGAAACTCGTTCTTAATCAACGTAAAGAGATTACCAAACGAATACTTCCTCTGAACCAGCCGCCGCCGCAAGAGGAGAGCAGTACGGAGAACGAATTGGACGCCAAATTTAGCACACAAGCCGGCAATGCCACGAATAGAGACGTGCTCCTTTACTTACTCGAGGAGCTTGTGACAACGCAGAAGAGGCTGGAAGACAACCGTGAAAGTGAGTACTTGTTGAATGGTTTTAGTAGCCTGGAATTATTTCCAAGCACGTCATCAAGGCCGAGGCCAGTTCTGGGAATGAGTCCACGACAAATCCTGGAAGTGGAGCTGTCAAACTCAACAACGAGTGGAGAGGACTGGTGGACGACGGTTTTGGACATTATGAAACTGAGCACCGTGCAAAATATTAGTCGAACCAGCGACGAGAGCTACGACGATGAGAATTTAAGTAGCCGGATGGGCTACATTCCGGGGCAGGAAGAACAAATGCTCGAGAGCCTAAAAATTGGAAACTTAACAGTCGGTAAGACGTATTTCACATACTCAAAGACTCGCAAAGCAACCACACGCTATTTTGCAGGGTCGAGAAGGCTGGACCGGCGCTTGGTTCAGAATCTCCTAAATTTGACGGCTGGACCAGAGTTCTCGTCCACTCTAGCTCTGAAACCGATATGTGTTCCCACATTGAAAGATGAGGCAACTGCGCCAAGCCCGAGCGGCATCGACGGTGGGATTCCAATTCCAACGAGTGAGAATGCGGACCAACTTCCTGGACTCCCCGTTTTCCCAGGCCCAGGTTCGGATATTGGTGTTGCATTGCAGGTACGAGTGCTGTCGGTTAACTGGCCTGATTTGGTTGGGTAACTCCTTTTTATGGCACGAAAGGCAATAAAAAGCATAAACAAATATTTCTGAATATTCCAGGACTGGTGGGGATACAACGACTACGAATTCAAAAAAGTGAAGCAGTCCAAAAAGAAAAAAGACAAGGGCCATCATGAAGAGCACCATGGTTGGGGACACGAGGAGGATCATGGCTGGGGTCATGAAGAGGAACATCACAAGAAAAAGAAACACAAACACAAGAACAAGCATAAAAAGAACAAACACAAACATAAAAAGAAAAAGCATAAACACCATGAATCGCACCACCACCACTCCAAAGAAGAACATCATCACCATCATCATCCCGCGCCCCAGCATGGGTGGGGTTGGCAGCCCCCACCACAACACCACGGGTGGGGTTGGGCTCCACCGCCACCTCCGCCCCCACCTGTACATCATGGATGGGGTTGGCCCCAGCAGCAACATCACCAGGAACATCATGGTTGGGGTCATGAAGAGCATCACAAAGAGGAGGAACATCATGACAAGAAACATCACAAAAAGCATCACAAGCAAGAGAAAAAGAAACACAAGCAACACAAAAAGCATGAGAAATGGAAGAAGAAACAACACAAGAAAAAAGAAAAGCATAAGAAAAAAGCACATAAAAAGCATAAAAAGCACCACGAGTCTGAGGAAAAGTGTCACCATGGTTGGGGTTGGGACCACAAGGAGGGGCATCATAAAGGGGACCATGGCTGGGGTTGGGGGCACAAGGAAGAGGGGCATGGCCATGGCTGGGGTCACAACCCCGAGCCTCCAAAGCAGGAGCAGCATGGGTGGGGTTGGGGCTCATACAAGGAGCCTCCAAAGAAAGAGCATGGTTGGGGCTGGAGTTGGGGACCCACGAAGGAAGAGAGTAGTAAAAAGCCCAAGCAGCAGACAAAGAAAGTGGCTATTCGGATGCCCGCACCGTTCGAGATTGGAGGGTGGCTTGGAGGCTCCGGGCACGAAGAGGACGATGGTTACCATGAAATGGAGTTGATTCCTTCAGACATGTTCCACCATGCACTCACGGGAATGGGCTTTGTCGCACTGTTGCTCGGACCCTTCGTCTTCATAGCCGGACTTTGTTGGCTCGTGTCGAGTATGAGCCGACCAGCGTACGTGGTTCATGGAGGCGGACGAGGCTGGCGGAGAAGAATGGGACTGTCTGCAGGTGATCGTGACGTTGACGGTGGTTGGGGCTGGGGCAAGTATGGGGACGGGGACGAGCAGTGGGCGGTGGCAGGCGCGGGGCCGGCTGATTTCTGGTACCAGCCACCGCCGCACGAGTACCCGAGGACGAGGAGAAGGTCCAGAATCTTCGGTTAAATGCTTCAAAAAACATCAGACTGACTGTGTGAAAGAAGACGCAAGCGCACGCAATCTTGATCATTGACCATAAATAAACATGACACATGACTTTTGTGCTTAAGCCTAAGCGCTTGTATTTTTACGCATGACTTTAAAAAATTAAAATTTTCGGAGACCATGACGAATTGTGAACGACAACCGTGACCACTACAGTAATCTCACCGTAAAGCTTCTTAATGACTGCCTCTGACTAACTGTCAACATAGGAAGAAGGATTAAGTAGCGTATAACTACAAACGTCAAAGCTTAAGTAGAGCTACGAGTGCCAGGGCAAGATTAAGATGTAGTTTACCGTTACCTTGATAATTAAGAGCAGTCTATGCTCATCTCATTTACTCATTTCTGAAGACAACGGAGAGTCAAAGAGTCTCTCCCTCTCTACTTAATTTTATAATTCAAAGCGTAACGAAGTAACAATAACATTGCGAATCATGTTGTTCGATGTTTTAAGAGAAGCAAACCAAAGGTTTCTTTCCCCAGGATTTAATATTAAGTATATTTCATTCTGGTGGCTGGAGTGCAGAAACTGGAAGCCTTGCAGTTGTAACGTGCATCTAACTTCCTTTTTAGACTTGAAAGACCACCCACACGAGCATACCGATGCCAAGTAGAGCTTACTCTGCTACTGATTTGGCATTTCTGGCTCAATAATCACTGATTTGTGCATGGTGGGTGTACGATGTATATAAATACGAACAGGCGCGTGCAAACACAATCACGTAGCAATTCATTATGCATGACTTGGCAAGCCATAAATAGAGGCATGATCATGACCATAAATTATCTGCCATTGTTTTATTTGTACCGCTCATTCCTTTCCAGCCCAAGACGCTGTGATGTCTCCTTCACTGGGGTCAGTCGTTAAGTTCAAATTGCATCACACAAGTTGCAGGTCGCAGGGAAACAATGAAGATGTCTAACTCATATCCAGTAAAATTGTCCAGTAAACAAAACAATTGTAAAACAGTCGCTTTTCGCCTAGCTTCCGCCAGCTCAGAAGCTCATGGAATCGGAAGTTCCCTAACGAGTACGAGCGCAAGCGACTTTTGTAGCTAATTGTTAGAATGAAGTTTTCTGGTGGAATGGTGGAATCAGAATGGTTATTTTTTATTCTAAACGATTCCTTTTTATACAATTTGTCCGGAGTACAGTCAGTATAGGAGTCAGTACACGCTGA
>WIXG01000903.1:0-16470 GCA_009869945.1 Mesaphorura yosii | reverse complement strand
GTCGGGAAGCACGTGTTTGAGGCGCTCGTGGGGTCGAAGGGGCTTCTTCGGGGCAAGACACGTGTGCTCGTCACACACGGGCTCGCGCATCTCCCGCTGATGGACAGAATCGTGGTGCTGAACGACGGGGAGATCACCGAAGCAGGGAATTTCGAGGAGCTGCTGGAGAAGAAGGGGGATTTCGCCGAGTTTCTTGTGCACCACATGAGCACGGATGCTGAAGGCGAAGGCGTAGACTGTGACAGCGGCACGCGGGGCGCAGGCCTGACCGCGGGCCTGGACGAAGAAAGCGCACAGTTCCTCGAAAAGTTAAAGGAGCGGCTGTGCGTCGGCGGTGGAGTGTCAGGCGCTTTCAGCCGGTGTAGGCACCGCAGTTCGAGGAGCAGCCGTCGGCATTCGCGGGCCTCTTCGATCTTCAGCGCACGGAGTCAAGGACTCGGCTCGGCGGCAGCGTATTCCTGTAGCGGCAGCGGTGGGTCGGGCGCAGACGCAGGTCGACGGGGCTCCACTCGTTCAACAGGCTCTCAGCTACTCGCACTGGCTGGAGGCGATCAGCTCGATTTTCGTACCGATTCTGCCGAAGAAGAAGCGACAGTGGCGGGACTCGCTGCCCTGACGCTGCAAGAAACAACGGAATCCGGGAGCGTGAAGAAGGGCGTCTACCTGCACTACGCTCGCTCCGTCGGCGTTTCCCTCTGTACTCTCACAGCGCTTTTCCAATTGCTGTCAGCAATCTTCGAGATAAGCACCAACATTTGGCTTGCGGAGTGGAGCTCGGCGCCCGTCGTGAACGGGACGCAAGACGGGACGGATCGGCTGCAGTACCTCGGCGTGTACGCGTGCCTGGGGCTCGGACAGGCACTGTTCCTCATCGCGAGCAGTGTGTCGATGGCGCTCGGAATGAGCAACGCGAGCCACGTCCTGCATCTCGACATGCTCGAACGGATCTTGCATGCGCCCATGTCCTTCTTTGACCGCACGCCGACGGGGCGGATTGTCAACCGATTCGGGAAGGACGTCGACGTCGTCGACGCGCTGCTGCCCAACAACTTCCGGGATTTCCTGTTCTGCTTCCTCTCCGTGCTCTCGACACTCGTCGTCATTTGCTACGCCATTCCCGCCTTCAGCATGTTTGTCCTCCCCGTCGCACTGCTGTACTGGTTCACGCAGCGGTATTACGTCGCGAGCTCGCGACAGCTGAAGAGGCTCGAGGCGGTGAGCCGCTCGCCAATTTACTCTCACTTTTCCGAGACGATCACCGGACTCGCGACGATTCGCGGCTTCGGCGCCCAGTCACGCTTCGTGGCCGAGTTTGAGGCGAAGGTCGACCTGAACCAGGCTGCGCAGGGCCCCTTCAACACCGCCAACCGCTGGCTCGCCGTTCGGCTGGAGGCCATCGCCAATATCATAATTTTTGTCGCCGCCCTCTTTGCAGTCTTGTACGCAGAGAAAATGAGTCCGGGCTTCGTGGGTCTCGCGATTGCGTACGCATTCCAGATTACCGGCACCCTCAACTGGCTCGTGCGCATGTCGGCGGCCGTCGAGACGAACATCGTGGCCGTGGAGCGGATCAAAGAGTACAGCGAAGTCCCGCAGGAGGCCCCGTACGAGATCGAGGCTGCACGCCCGTTGCAAGGCTGGCCGGAGGAGGGAGTCCTCGTCTTCAACAATTACCAGACGAGATACAGAGAGGGACTGGACCTCGTCCTTAAAGGAGTCACTTGCAGAATCGAGTCTGGGGAAAAGGTGCATGAGATTGCTTGCCTATCCTTGGTTCCTTGCTGTGCTTATTTTCCTTGCTCTCTGGCACGAAACTGAATTCTCGTGCTTCTTTTACCTGTCTGTAGGTTGGAATCGTCGGCCGAACCGGCGCTGGCAAGAGTTCACTGACTCTCGCCCTCTTTCGCATTATCGAGCCGGCTACAGGCTCCATTCACATCGATGGGCTCAACATCGCCAAGCTCGGCCTCTTCGACCTGCGGAGCCGGCTCACGATCATCCCACAAGATCCGATCCTTTTCTCAGGCACTCTTCGCCTGAATCTGGACCCTTTCCGGCGTAGCAGCGATGCAGAGCTCTGGAAAGTGCTGGAGCTCGCGAACTTGAGGCATTTCGTAAAGAGCCTGCAGGGAGGCTTACAGTACGAAATTTCTGAGGGCGGAGAAAATCTTAGGTATTACTTCCACCTCTACTGCTTGCTTGATAAATTATTGCTCGCACTAATCATAAGCTTGCTTGCAGTGTCGGGCAGCGCCAGCAGATTTGTCTGGCTCGTGCTCTTCTCCGTCGTACTCGGATTCTGCTTCTGGACGAAGCCACGGCGTCCGTGGACTTGGAAACTGACAATCTAATTCAGCAGACGATTCGGAGTGAGTTTGAGGAGGCGACGGTGCTCACAATCGCGCATCGACTCAAGACAATCATGGACTCGACCAGGCAAGCCATGACCGACAACGTAGTAACGATTTAGGAATTCTGTATAGTATTCTGTTGAGCAACTAAATGCATTTTGATAGGATTATGGTACTTGACCATGGGATAATCAAGGAATTCGACACCCCGGATGCTCTACTGCGAGATCACAAGTCTGTTTTCTATTCGATGGCGAAGGATGCTGGTTTAGTAGCTTAAATTAAAATGGAATATTAAATCAATCGAGTAGAAGTTCAAGTTGTAGTAAACGCCAGATTCGTACATGCACGTGTTGTTTGGCCTGAGGAAGCGATGGTATCACTACCAGCGTAACATTAGTGCACGCATGAATTTTATTTCTAATCATTGCACCCAGTAAAAAAGAAATCTTGGACATTAAAATATCCTTGACTTTGAATTAAAATCAGCAACCGTCATGGTATCGCACAAGTGCGTGATTGTAACACGAATAAATCTACCCGAAAAAATTCACCGGAAAAAATTTGTAACTCTTAAAATCCTTATTACTTATGTTCATACCTTCCCTATATTTAGTAGAGGTAAGTCACATACATTTAATTACTGTATTGTAAAGTTGGTAATAAATTAATTCCAACTGCATGGTCGACAAGTAGTACGGATTATTAACATTCTCAGAGACATAAATTCGGCGACAGAATTGTCATAACCAAACCGTCACTTTCTACTCGGTGGCGAACAGCTACCTAGAATTCGACACCGAAGCGGTGTCATTGAATGGTGCTGTTGTGGTACCAAAAACTCAGCAGCATCGTATTTTCGCTACCATTTCGATGGCTACTGTCGGTATCGTTTCGACAAGTGAAAAAGGGCCATTTCTGAACCAACTCAGTGCCAAGAACTTCGTGCTGTCTCAACGCTGTTTGTGCAGGTCGGGAAGAGAACCTCTACCTACCTGAGCGAGAAAGAAAAAGCGGCTGAGAAACTGGCGGCGACGGACCCACCGCCCGTGTCGATGGATATCGAGATCATGAAGATTTTTCAGTACTGCGGCTGCATGCTGGGCATGAGCATTGTTATATTTATGTATGAGCTGTTGAAGGGCACCAGCAGAAAAGATATGAAGAGAAGGACGGCACCGACGTAGGCGCCGAACAAAATTCAAGTTCGTCCAGCCACAAAGGAGGATGACGGTCGCAACGACGAGCGACCTGCTTCCTCCGAACCGGAGAATGTGGAAGCACATGAAAGCCGCTCCTCCAACAAGGAAGCAGGAGCTGCACCAGCCGCAGCTGACCAAGAAGAGCCAGGGCCCTCTTCGCCTGCGCCTGTGGCGGCGACTGAAGCGCGGACGACGCCCAGCGTGATCGTGCGAAAACGCCCCCGAAAGTGGCCGTCTCCGTTTCAAATCACTTTAGCAGAGGTCCACGACCACGTCACAATCTGAGTCTGATTTATTGACACAACTTAAGAACCAGGCATAATACAGTATGGAAGGTAATTAAAGACCATGAAGGAGAAGCTCAAAAGTACAGCTTCTTAAGACAGTATCATTTTGATCCCGCCAACCAGGCAGCCTGTTGATAAACAAAATGGCGATTGTGATTAGCAGCCTGAAGTTGTTAAATGAATAACGAATTTTAGTTACCTCCGCCAGCCACAACCTGTGAACTAAGAACCACCTTGCCCAGTATCGCTGTAGACATCGAAGTCTTGGCCGCAAGCGCCACCAGCACGGAAGGAGCAGCCACATGCACCAGGACAATGACGGCGGCTGCGACGGCGACGAGACCCAAACTCCTCCGGAACCATTTCCAGAACGTGCCTTCCTGCTTCGTCGGCGTTGCCGCCATCGCAGTCCCCGGCGCGTTTGCCTCCATCACCTCGGCGATGATCGCCTGGAGGTCGTCCCCGTTGAGGTCGGCGTCCCGCCACTGCCGACAAATGACGGCTTTCAGCTCTTTGGTCTTTCCGCTTTGAATATCCTCGACGAATTTTGCCACGTTGATCGTTTTCGTGGCCTCGTCGTAGTGCGAGAAGAGAGTCGGCTCGAATTCCTTGCACTCGATGAGTTCCCTAATGAGCTCCTTGGTCCGAGCCTTCTTCTCGGCATTCTTCTCGGCATTCATCTCGGTGACTTGCTTCTGTAGGTCGTTCACCGTAGCGATGAGCGTCCGAATTTGCTCGTCCGTCACCGGCTCGCGCAGGCCCCGCTCTTGGCCTTGGCTCGCGTTGTCCCCGACCAACGCATTTGCGTAGGCGTGCGCTGGTCGCTGCACAAACTCGGAGTCGGATATCATTACAGCTGGAGGAGCCATGAGCCAGAAAGTAGAAATTAGCTTCAAAGTGATTGGCAAAGGCTGTACAGAAAACAGTCAAGCAACAAAGGCGAAGCGCGACTGATCGATCGAATGGCTAAACCTAACAGAGTCCAGTTCGATGACCGGATGCCTTTTGGGCACCAGCATCACAGGCTTGCGAATCTCGTGATTGCGTTCTATCCCACCCTACCGAGATTTGGCTGTTGGTGCTCAAGATCGGCTCATTCCTTATCCCTTACATATTTACAATTTACATGGATGCTGCAATGCAAAAACAGCAATGTTTGCATGACCGGATGGCCTGGAAGAATTTCTGGATTTAGCTGACGCCACTGCGCAGGTGAAATCTTGTACGTTGTTGCTATTTACTCAGTACTCATTACTGAAAGAGCGCGCCTCGGCTTCCGGCAGCTCCAGCCTTTGCCTTTGCATCGAACTATGGTTTATTTGGATGACTCTCTTATCGTTCACTGCATCCTCGCCTTCTGTCTTGCATGTCCTGTTATTTGCATTTTCTCATCTTCCTGTTTGCTGCACACAATTCACAGAAATATAATTCTGCTGCCGGATGAATACTGCGTCCTGAAGTCAGAAATCCACGCAACAGGTCACCGCCACGACGGCGACACAGCGAAGCAGTTTACAGTTGGTAATTTGGCTAATCCGAGGTGAGGGAATTGAGTTTGTGAAGTTATAGCTATCTCGTGTTTCCAATGCCGGATCAAGAATTTCCAACGTACACGATTCCCCAGCCAAGATTCAGCACTCGAATTCCAACGCCGTGGGCGCCGCCGGCACAGGTGCAGCCGTCTGCGGAGCAGAGGAAAGCGGCCTTCACTCGGGTGTTGATTGAGGGGATCGCCCGTGCGCTGGAGCGAAATCGGGCGTGGAGGGAGCACATTCTGGCGACCAAAGCCGCGCAGGAGCAGCAGCGACCTGGTAAGTGCACAATTTTGGCATAGACGAGGCGCCCGCCGACTTCGAGATTCGCAGATTTGCTGATCTGGGCTTTAGTTTTGTTCTTACCCACAGCGTCGGCTGGCCCCCGTCCCTGCAGCTGGAAGTTCGGACTCCTGCTGACCAGCCTCGGTTTGGTGTGTGGACTTGGATTCTTCACTTGGCTCCTCTTTTTCTCCAAAAGCAACCAACTTGAATTCCAAACCTCCTAAATTGTATATTTATAAATAAATTGTAAAACTGCCTCAAGAATTAGCTGAATGGAAGCTCTCCACTCCCGAAAACTTTCCGTTGTGACATTGATCCCATTTTATGTCCGATTCCCGTTCAAGGTTTTCTTTAATTTACTGCAACAAGAAATGTTTTGTCAACGTCGTCCCTCACCTTTCGAATCAAGCGGGAGTCAGACGTCTCGCGGTAGGTCACTCACCCGCGATGGTTGGATCGAACACCACCCAAAACGGGGCGACGACAGGGAGGTCGCCTCCGTCCGGATATACGTACAAGTTCGAGTAGTTGGAGCCGAACAGTGTGATCGAATTACCGAGCAGAACGAGTATGTAGGTCAAATTGCCAATTGCTAACTGGCCAGCAAACAACGTCCGGCCGCGTAAATTGTCACTGCGAGCACGTTCAATTATGCATTTATGTAATGTGTACTCTGGCAATTAATGTCAAGATAACGCAGAATGACATCAAGCACCGCAGTTGCATTGCATTTGCAGGGATTTATGGCGCAAGAACTTTTGTGTTGACTTTGGATGGCCAATTATGGCTATTTTTCTGTATCACACTTTCGAAAAATGAAAAATGCGTATAAATTTAAGATTAAACAAATTGTTTTCATAAATAAGAATTTTATTTGCAAATCCCTCGCGAGTGTGGTGACCTGAAAATGTCTTTTAATTCTTCCCCGAGTCGAGTCGAGATGTCAGGCACACTTACATACTCGCCGTCTGTGAGAAGCGTGTCACCATTCTCGATGCCGTACGGGAAGAGGTTTCCGCTTCCGCCTTCATGGTCACCTCCACCCAGTCGACCCGGTTGGCGGTCGACAGCACCGATAAGCTAGAGTTTGGATTTGAATTGCGTGGTTTGAATCTGAATTTTTGCCTGGCGCGTTCGCCAAGTAAACCAAGACAACTTGACTCGATTTTACTCGAACTCGACAGACTCGACTGTTGACTCAAACTCACGAGATCAACATTTGTACTTTTTGTACGTCAGACAAGTGCATAAGTGCCAGTGCTAGAATAATGAATCAATGTCAATTCTGGAAAATTTGGCTCAACAATAGCGCAGAGTACAGGTATGTTTGTAAAGTGTGCAGATTTGCAATGGAAATTAGTTGACTGCGGTTTGCGGTACTCAGAAGCTCATTTTCTACTGTTTATTTCTAAATTCAGCCATTTCACAGCAAACGTCAACAGTTCTGTCCAAGATCACAATGTTACCTGCGCTAAATTCGAATTTTTGTCGATGTGCATTGTCACTGTGCCCGATTCTGGCCTTACCAATTTTGGCGGTCGCTCTTGAAGTCGACAGAGATTGGAGGACTTGTGAAATTGCGGAGCAAGACTTCGCCTCGGCTCCGTGGACCGTCTCCATTCGGCGAGTGTCGGCCAGCGGAGAAGTAGCTCTCTTTCCTGGCGCCGTGTTAAACGAGTGGACCATCATCACATCCCGTAATAAGTTTTGCAAAATTTAAGTTGCACTGATTTTTTATTCCTCATCTCACCTTTTGATCTAAATGCTCTTGTATATGCCGGTTCGTGCTCAGTCTCACAATTTATCGTCGCCCCCGGCATCGTACCATGGCGAGCGTGCATCGGGGCCAAGTACACCGTCTTTGCACACAATGGATCCAGTGGGCATGAAGTGAGACAAGTGATTGCGCACCCGGAGCTCAAAGCTCTTGGCCCCGGCAATTGGACCAATGAGGAATACAATCTGGTACTCGTCCATCTGCGCGAGCCGCTCGTGTTCAGCGACAGCCGGCTCCTGCGACCTGTTTGCATTCCCGTCTTTCAGGAGAGTATTTTTCATGGCAATGGGTCGGCGTTAATGTCCGGTTGGCATGGCAACGGCCAAGGCACGGACGGGTCTCTCATCACACTCGGGCTGAACTTCCTTCCGCCAGAGGAGTGCGGGCGGCTTTGGAGGCAACTAACGGGCGCAGCCGCTGGCGTATGGGCGGATCGTTATAACGACCGGGCATGCGGCTACCCCACCAATGCCATGGCAACGTCATGCATTGACCTTAGCAACGGAGTGTACATCACGTATGGAGGGAAAACGCAGCTTATTGGGTTCATCAACAAATACCTCGCTAGCAACAACAGAAACGATACCGACAGCGCCATCTGCGATAATTCGACCCTCCACTTTATATCCCTCCTTAACGTCAACGCCAACGCTTGGATCCGACAGAGCATTACTTGCGGGCCCTCTTTCCATGCCTGCAACAATGGGGTTTGCTTTCCACTCGAGAAGGTTTGCGATGGACGGTGGGACTGCTCGTACGGAGGGGACGAGGACGGCAGCCTCTGCCAGCCACGTAATTGCTGCGTGCCAGGGCAGGAATTTGCTTGCGGCGTCTCAGGGCCGTGCATTCGAATACAGCAGAGCCGAGCCCGGAATGAGAGCGGCAAGGCGCCGGCCAATTGTGACGGGATCGTTGACTGCCCGGATGGGGAAGACGAGGACAGTGAACGTTGCTCCATGCCCGGGACGCCGACTGCACCCAACAACAGTGCAAGGACCAACGCAACCCTCCTGATTATGATGATGACCCTTGTTGGGGGGGTGGTCATCGTTGTGGCAAGCGTCATTTTCATTTTGTGGCGGTGGTGGCGAAGGCAAGCTTCGTGTGACGGTTCGAAGTCTTTCTTGACCAAGCTGACCGATGCGGAGCGGAAAATCTTTTTTGAGGGCGCCGCCGCCGGCGAATTTGAGGATCTGGACCCCGACCACGGAATTCGCGCCCAATTCCTTCCCTACGACCGCGTCACGTGCGAAATCTCGCGTAAATACATCGAATACGGGGAACAAAAGGGCGGTGGGGGCTTTGGCATTGTGCTGCAGGGTGTTATTCATCAACTAGGGAATAAAGTGTCGACGTCGCCAGTAGCAATTAAACTGTGCCGGGAGGCCAACAACTTGGATAGCATTCGCTCGCTGCTGGTCGAGATCAAAATTTTCTCGTATATTGGCCAGCACCACCAGCACGAGAATGTTGTGCGGTTCATCGGTGCCGTGACGGCGGGTGTGGACGCCCCGCAGCTGGTGCTCGAATACTGTGAGCGAGGAAGCTTGGACCGGGTCCTGGAGGCGAATCGGACCACGTTTCTGGATCAGATCGTGAATGATAAGCTGGATTTGTCCTCCAGAAGTAAAGGATTGTAAGTCTGTGAGTCAAATTCGGCATGAATTTTACATGCAAGTTATTGACTTCCAACAGAGAGCAACTTGGATACATGAGCATCTGGACAATTTCAACGACCGACCTCCTGCGCTGGTCACTGGACGTTGCCTGTGGAATGATTTTTTTGTCCACCGTGAAGCACGTGATTCACGGTGACCTCTTCGCCAAGAATGTTCTCATATCTGCCGAAGGCGTAGCCAAAATCACGGACTTTGGCCTTTCCCGTCGGTTCGGGTACGATGACAGCCGGAAGCAATATGTACGGTTCCGTGAGGGCTTCCTTCCGCCCGCTAGACTCCTCCCTCCGGAGGCTAGGCAGGCTGTGGGTCAAGGGCAGAGCCCGGGCGAAGAGCCGAGGCGGCTTTCTCCTGAAATGGACGTGTGGACCTTTGGCGTGATGCTGTGGGAAGTTTTTATGCTCAGCCGCACGCCCGACTGTGTGACATGCGCCACTGAGCTCTGCAAGCCGCTCTATGCGACTACGGCCTTGGACTCTGCGATGAGAAGCTGCTGGGCATTGGATCCACGTCAAAGGAGCGGCTTCAGTACACTGGCTGATAAGCTGCGGGGTATGCTGGGAGATGAAGCTCGTCTAGACAAGTCAAGGTCACGTGGAGGTTACGTGTAAGGCTCAAAATAAAGAGGCATCCAATTAACCGAATTGTTGAAATGTGCTTTCATTGTCGGTGCATTCATCCTGCCCTCTTTAACGTTCTTGATGTTTGTCTGTACAGCACAACTTTATATGTGCTGTGTAAATACAGAAACTAAACGACTTTCAGCTCTTGCACGCGCCAACCGACGGACAAAAGTCCGTCCTGCCTACTTCCCGGGAGGGGGGGGGGGGCGTTGTGTCGCCGTTGGAAGTGCCGTACAGGAAGCAATGCCCGCGTCGACCTTCGTGCTTGGGCTCCTTTGCGTGGCACCGGGGCATCTGGACGGGTACGACGGGCGAGGAGCAGGGTCCAAGCAGGCCATGCTTCTTTTCAGGCGGCGACGCGTCGTTGCTAATTCAATTTGGCCTTGAAAAATTTGTTGAACTGTAATTCGGGACGTTTTTGGCGTGGTACGGCTCGAGATTGCAAGATACAAGCAACGCGAACGATGAATTGAGTTGCTCTGTCATTTCAAGCTCGCCTCTTTTCCACGGCGCGGCGAGCAGTTCCTTCTCGTCTCTGTATCTGTTTCTATTTCTATCGCACAGGTGTAGTGTGTGATTTCTAGTTTCTTATCATTACATTGCATACCCTTTCGGCCTGACCGTTTCGGCCAAAGTATTCAGTATCGGGCACCGCCAGCAGAAGATTTGCCTTGCTCGTGCACTGCTCCGCCGTGCTCGGATTCTGGTCGAGGCAAAGCTTTCCATGGAGCATTATGCAACAAGCACTTGCGCACTCGGGCAGGTGTTCTGAGCCTTGCGAGTTGCGAGCGATCGAGCACGACCTTTGAGCGACCGACAAAAGGACAAAATCAAGATTAAAAACAGTACTTTGACTTTGACTCGGACCCTTTTCACCTTGAACTTGGTTTTTGGTTTGGGTTCTTGTTTTTGTATCCCAGCCGCCTGAGGAATGCAGACCCTTCATCAAACACAGTGACAGTCAATTCAGTACCACCAAAAGCGAAGAGAACGTCCCTTGTCGAGGGTCAGTCTCTCGTTCGCATTCCAGGAGGCAAGACACAAGACACGAGATCACAGCTCGCTTAAAAAAAGCACTGCTACCGAAAAAGACAAAAGGCAAGATTCTCCTTCCTCTGGCCTTTTCCCTGCGAAGGACAATTTTCGTTGACGACTCATCGACTTGTGTTCTTTCCAGCAGCTCTGAGCTCATCGCCTAGTTTGCCATCCGCAAATCTCATCGCAATTCGCAATGCAGCGGTTCAGAATCTGCACCGTCATCCTCGTCGTGTTGCTGGCGCTCCAATTTGGCGGCGCTCAGGCCGGGTTCTGGTCGTGGTTGTTTGGGTGGGACCGACCGTCCCGGGAGTGCATCAACCCCGGCCAGTGCACGTACGACAACGGACTCGCGGCACAGTCGCTCCTGTCCTGCAACGGGGTCTGCGTCTGCCGCTCCGCCGAGCCGGCGATGATGATGGACGCCCCATTTCACCAAGTTTTCTGGGACCCCGTCGCCGCCCGCTGCAACATGGCCGAGTCAGGCCCGTGTGGAGTGAGCCGCGACGGCCTACTCACGCTTGCCTGCCAGCCCGGCCTGGAATGCATCGAGAAACGCTGCCGTGATCCGACCCGCCTTGGAAAAACGCCTCGAGGTTCGGTCTGCTTCGATGACGTCGATTGCGAGCCCGCCCATGTTTGCAAGATTGTCAAGTTTGAGATGGGCCCAACGCGCTCCTGCGAGCTGCTAGAGGACCTCCCCGGCACTGTCGAGGATCCGAAGGTCGTTCCTTATTAAGAAGCTGCTCAATTATTAAACTCTACTTTGCACTACTTTTCCGGTAATTTTCCATTTATTTATTTACCGAGCCGGTTTGAGGTGGATTAATTTAAGAAATGCGTAGATTTTAAGGTTTTTCGTTAGACTTTACACGGAATATTCTTTGCTGACATGCATTCATTGTGACAGACAACTTGTAAATAAATTGTTTCCTGATTGAAATATTTTGCTTCTGGAGTGCGAAGTTGAATAAAATCATGAACCATGCAAATTCTGCGTGCAGCAGCGTGCGCGTGCCGAACGAAGCTTTGAGACATTAATTTGTGAATGTCATGGAAAATTCAAAAATTAGATGAAGTATTTTGTTGTTTTCTCGATTGTGAGGACGCTGGGTTGCATTAATTCAGCTACAGATATAAAAAGAAACCGTTTCCAGTCCCAAATCAGTCTTTACTTCATTTTGCAAGGGATTTCAGACTTTGCTTCATATTCTAAACATCTTCATACAGTCTCCCAGTCCGAAATTGCCAAAATGAGCCCAAAATTCGTCCTCTTCGTGCTGGCCGCCATAATTCTAGCGCATTCTTCAATCGGCGAGGGATTCCATCACATCCATCCAATCTTCGACTTCAAATACACTCGTAAGTTGAATCGAAGCAGCTAACGCCTACAATTAAGGTCCATTAATTCTCATCCTACCGCAGGCGAACGAGGCAACTGCACCGTCGGCCAGGCGGTGATCCCTGTGAACCGCTCCTGCACCGCCTGCCTCTGCATGCCGACCAACACCCTGAACTGCTGGAGTCTCCGTCCCGGCCTTTGCAGTATGGCAGGCGGAAATTCGACATCCACAACCGCGCCAATATCATCATCAACAATTACAAGCGTTGGCTAAACAGAAGCAGCGCAGTGCTGCAGTGCAAAAAGCAAAATTGGCACGTGTCAATTCAATTTGCAATTTTCTTATTTGCAGTTTGTCATTTCATTTTTTTTTCCCGTACGCTTTCGCCTTGCTTGCAAGTAAACACTGGACATTTCATTTTTTTTTGCCTTTCACCTCAATCTGGAATAAATGGGTTTCTCTTTGCCTTTTGCGGACGGTCATTACATAATTTCAATTGCAGTCGCTAATGAGCTCAATCTCCAGCATCAGCTCATGAGTGCATTTTGCATTTTACATTCTTTTTTTTGCAAGCATTGACAATACATATGTACGTATTGCATATTACATAAGCAAGAGATGAACAGATCATTCGTCAAGTCATTACCCATGGACAAACAATGAATTGCAATTTTGCGGATTGATTTTCCATTTTGCAATGCTTTACGCGCGCAACGCGACGCCATGAAATTCGCGAATTCCCAGGTTCCAGGAAGCGTACGGGACTGGATAATTACATAATTGGCAAGGAGCAGGCAGTCAGGTAGCTAGTGTGGGATCCAGAAACAGGAATGCGCGAATGCACGCGATGAGCGATGAGCGAGAGATGAAGTCCAGAAGGTCCAGGAGGTTCGGGCTCACCTTGTCTTATTTCTTGCTTCACACTGTTCGTAAGTCATAAACACACGATCGAGACCAGTAAGAGCTCAATTCGCCTGTACGCGGCATGACACTGTAAAACGGAGGAAAGACCTTGATCTTTATTGGGACTTTAATTGTGGGTTCGTATTTTCAGTTTCGAATTCGAGTTCTCATCGTGTCACAAGTCACATAATGAAAACGCGTAATGGTAACGGTAATGGTAAATGATAATTGAGTAATGCAAAGCCAGGCCAAAGGCAAACATTAGCATACTCTGTTAAAAGCTTTCAAGCTCAGCTCGACGAGACTCGCCTGTCTGTCGCGTGTATGAATAAGGAAATTTCGTGCATATGAATTTAATTGTAATTGTGTACAGTTAAAATTAAAATTTATGCTGGTTGTGGTGCGTTCCGTGTACGCAGCACGCATGAAATCAGCTGATTGGTCCCTGCAGAATTTGATTGCGTACGAGTTCGAGTTCATTTCAAATAATATTCCCGCTTTTATCAGAACTATTTATGCTTACATAATTTATAATTTATGGCCTGAAAGTCTGAAAGGTCAAATGGTCAATTATTAAATCGAATCAAATCAAATTAACTAATTAGGTTATCAGGCTGAGACTGAGGCTGAGGCCGCAGAATTTAGAAATCGTTCCCGTAGCCGCCGCCGCCACCACCCGTCGCTCCGGTGAACGACCTGAATAGCCTCATGGGCACCTGTAGGATACTGGACAAGAAGCCACCTCCGCCTCCTCCTCCCCCCAAGCCACCACCCCCTCCAAGCAGCCCGCTCAGAAATCCGCCGCCGCCTCCTCGCCGTTCTGGGAACAAATTCGGGAAGAACATCCTCAAAAACTCGCGCTTTCTGCCCCAGAGCGTCAATGGACGCGACGTCGTCGTGGTGGGCGTGTCTGTTCCGTTGCTGTTCAGGTAATTGAGCCAAAAGTCGTCATTATCTGTCGAAGATACGGGTTCGGGCTGGATACACGAAGAGCTGCTGCGGAAGAACATGCACCAGATTCGGGTCAGGAAACGAATCGTCCTCTTCTCACGGACGGCGTCTGTGGCGGGATCGGCGTCAGTGTCCCCGTGGATTTCTTGATCAAGCTCCAGGAGGGCGGCTTCGGCGACGGCAGCGGCAGCTGCGTTTGGCCCTGCGAACGGAACCGCCTGTGGCTGTGGCTCGAGTCGCGTGTCAGCGGAGATCTCGTCCGATGCGATTCCGTCCATCACGCCTCCAATTTCAAGGTCAGTCTGACTCAGGGAAGCAAGGGAAAATATATAAGATTTGCGATTGGCGTCGCCAAATTCAAAATTTGAATTTTATTTTGTCCCTTACCTTTCCCAACGAATTAATTGGATTCGGATTTGGTTTGGCGTGTACGTGCACGTTCATGTGAAACAGAGCCAGTGCAATTAAGAGTGGACTAATTAGCCGGAGATTTACTGATAGGTCACGCGTCTTCATCTTTGCAGATTGCAGATCACTGATTAGAAGAAACCGAAACTGAGTGACGAGCTGACGACAGGACGAGGACACGACACGAATGAAACTGGAACCAAGAATTAAGAAGCTCAAGCTCATTACTGCTTTAGTGCTCCTGTGAATTGTGAATTGGTCAAGTTGAAGGTTATTGCAATGCAAAAAAGTCGATGACGTCTTGCGTATTTTGGCTATTAAGCAAAAGCACAATTAACAGCATTAACAGGCAGTAAGCCGACTCAGGCAATCAGGTAAGTAGACAGAAGACAATAAACAATGAGGAAAATGACTGTGCTCATAATCAAATCGTCATCATTCATGGAGAAAAAATTCTCATTAGCTTCTTATTCTGATTTACAGCCAGCAGCCAGCTTCAGGCTTTGGGTTTGGACTCATGGGAATGGACGATCATCACAAAAAAGTAAAGAATCGAGTTTGAATTTGAAAAATTCGCACGTGCAAAAAACTGGTTTGGAGTTCTTTCGTGTGAATTCGCAATCGCAAGCTCGAAATTAACATTCGCAATTGGCGAGAGGTTGAGTCATCCATTTTGCTGCTGATTCGAGTCACAGATTACTGCACTACGCTGGAGCCTAAAAAATTACGCAACAATGGAGGCAAGATCAAAAATATTGCCTGCCCTGAGCAGGAAAACAGTCTCATCTGGATTAAGCAGTATACAATTCAAATACCAAATACATGGGCTGGTCAGTGGCCGGATGGATGACTCATGAATTCACGATTCAGATGCGAAATCGACATCGACAAACAACTTGGCAAGAAAAGTCAAGGCGAGGCGAGGTGAACGACTTCGACTTTCGACAGACTGAACTCGACTCGAAGGCAATGAGACATCAATCAATCATAATCACGAATCATTTACTAAATTCCTGCCAGTGAATTAACTTCTGCCTTGCCAGACCAATTTGACTTGGGGTTTAGAGCAGCAAACCAGTAATTTATGAATTGTAATTTGCAGAAGCGAATAGACCAAACTGGAATAGAAATACGAAGATATTTAAGCTCAAGCTCCACAATTATTCAAATTTCAGGAGTTTCGATGCCAGATTCCTCAAGAAAACAAGTTCAGAGTCCAGTCAGCAATCTGGGTCCATCTGCATTCTGCGTCATGATTTCCGAGCGTTCGCTTCGTCTCTGCTTTCTTCCGCTGCGGTTGGCGTCCTTCGCCCAGGCCAGCCCGGCAGAATGCGTCTGGACCCGCATGGGGCCAATCCTGCGTCAGTCAACCGGGCGCCAGAAGCACGCCTACATTCTCTACGCCAGCATTGAAATTATCGCCCGCCTCGGTCTGATAGCTCTGCATTCCGAATCCATGTATGGAGGGCACGCGGGGCTGGAGGAGGCGCTCCTGGTCTCTTTCGCGTACCCGTTCTACGTCTTCTCTCTGGCTTTGCATACCAACTCGCTCTGGGCTTGGGGACCGACGGTTCGCTTAATCAATCAGGTCGTCAGACTGAACGATGCGTTCGCCGCCTTCGTTCATGTGCCCCACCCTTGGCCGAAACCCCGGAGCACGGACACCGCCGACGGTGCCGAGACCCACCTTCTCCTCGCGTACGCGTTTCTGGCGCTGATTGCCGTCGGCTGTGTCCCGAGCACGGCGTACGTTCTCCAGGAGTACCCCGGCCTCTTTTACAACATCCGGTTCGAAACCTTGCCAGCCAACCTCGGGCTTGGACTCCTGGCGGCCACGGGGCTCGTCGGAGACTTGCTGCACGTTGCATATTTCCTGTGCCCAATCTACCTGCACATGCGGAGCATAGTACAGTGGCTGGAGCTGATGACGCACGCCCAAGGCGAAAATGAGGACCCCCGTACCCTGTGACGAGTCACTGAATAACTAAACTAAGATCTGATGCGCGCGGTGCGAGGTCGTGGGCTGAAGGCCAATGCATACAGCATAAGATGGGCCTTTTCTAAAAAGTGAACTGGCGTTCCAGTTTACAGCATAGC
>WIXG01000902.1:0-16483 GCA_009869945.1 Mesaphorura yosii | reverse complement strand
AGTCGTCACCTATTGGGCCCGTCGCCTGGCCCTCAACCGAGATCTTTACTTTAATTTTAACCCCAATTATTTTAACTGGCAAGTTTAAGCCAAAACGTTATTGGGAAAAGCAAGTCCACCCAACCACCCACTTGCCGAAAATAAAAGAAAACCCTCCCAGACCGAGAGCCTCTCTACGCTAAGAGAGCAACAATGCAAACAATCGACGCGGTGGAGCGGTTTCCCTGCTCTTGACCAGCGATCAGCAGGCCGGGTACCCGGTCACAACTGTCCTGGCCTGTGCATCAATAAAGCAAAACCTACTCCTTATCTCACCAGGTGGTTTGGGCCGTAATAGAGGTTTGCCTCTATTTGCGGGTTGGTCCAGCCTGCTACCAGTTTCTGGGCTTGAAGTGCGGGTCAGCGGGTTATCCTGCTGGTTCCTTCACCTCCGGATGCCAGAGACGGAATGAGCTCTCGAGTCTGAGATGCTCTGCTTTTATATCCAGTGCGGACGGGATGGGTACCTTGCTCCATTCATTTAGGAGCAAAGCGCTCATCTCCATGCAACGCACTGCTATGCTGTAAACTGGAACGCCAGTTCACTTTTTAGAAAAGGCCCATCTTATGCTGTATGCATTGGCCTTCAGCCCACGACCTCGCACCGCGCGCATCAAATCTTAGTTTAGTTATTCAGTGACTCGTCACAAGGTCCACACTTTTCGTGGCTCCACGCCCAATTGCGACCTTGGCCATCGAGACTGAACCTTTGCCAACGACAGTCACGACAACTGTTGGCTAGCTGACGTTTGTCAGGCGGAATGAACGCGATGTTCCAGAACCCATCTCTCTGGCCTGATTATAGTACTGAGTGCAAGCTTCGAGTTTAGAAGTGTGAGACGTGTACTACACATCTTACAACTTTTATATGTGCATGGACAGCAGGACGTTGGCGGTATGTTGACACGACGAAAGTGGAGTAAAGTCCGTTCGTCAACTTTGCAAAATTTCTAGAATTTAACTTGATAACCGAAACGATTTCTGAGAAACGGTGGCCTGTTCCTTATCTGCGATTTCAATTTCGCGATTCAATGAGGGAAAGCAGACCATTAGGTTTGATTCGTGCTGTAAGGCGTTAAATGATTCTACAGTTTACATTTAGTGCGGCCGACTATCAGTGCAAAGCCTAGGGGTCATGGCTTTTGACTTGCAGATTTATTACAGCGGTGGAAACTTTCCGCTGCAACTGAAATAACATGAACTGTGGTGCATTGATGTATGTCCTAACTTAACGGAAGAGACGAGCAGCATCAGTCTGCTGCTGCTCCAAGTGAACAAGGAAGACCTGTCCAGTTTTTAATTTCAAAATTCTTGGAAGTTAAAATGAAACTTGGTTCCAAAAATTTGCAACAAGAAGCGAAAATATATTTCAGTCTTTCAAGTGGGTTTGCTTAACTGTTTAACTTAAAACCAGGTCAGTCTTTAGTTTTAGTGAGTTTCATACTCGAGAACACTCGAGTTTCATGCACTGCATGAAGTGAATTTGCATGTGTCGGCGTGTGAAAATTCTTCTCGATGAGTGAGGCAATAAATCTCGATTACGAGACGATAAATATAAATATAGACTAAGTTTTAGAGTTGAGTCGGATTGGTTCTTTTTGGAAACCCAATCTAACCCAAACCCGAAAATCCCGGAATTTCAAAAATCCAATGCACCCTGAACCCGAACATCGAAAAATTCACTCCGAGGAGAGCCTGGCTTCACTTTACAATTGCATGCATCAAAAGCCAATAAACCCCCAGATCCCCCTAATTTGACGATTTCGTTGACGTATGCCTCAGTGCATGTGCGTTGAACTCAAACTTAAGCAAGACCCGGTCAAACTGAAAGCAGTGCACTTGATGCCGGCACAATTGTCACAATATGCCTATTTCAATGTGATAGGTAAAAGGTAGGGATATTATACTAGTTGTAATTCGATTCTAATTCCAGAAGGCTCCTTCGTTTTCATGATGATCCGGAAAATCCGTTTACAGCGGACATTGTGGCGGAGGACAAGCACCTGCGTGCAAAGGCCAGACAATTTTATGAAAGGGCGTGCGCCGCGCTCAAGTCTTACAAGGTACAGAAGTGCGACCAGCAGGATCTGCTGCATCTCTGCAAAGAGTTTGACGAGCAGTTCAACTCGATCATTATTCTTTAACGAGTGTAAGAGCACATGGTCCCTGCCCTGCGACGGGCTGAAAATCATTTCATTTCAGTCAATGCGTTTCGTATTTCCGAACCGAATAGCACTCAATAGTACTTAAATTTTAAATTATTATTTCGAAATCCGTTTAGGAATAAGTTTATAACAACAATAATTTTATTGACATGACATTGCCGATCTGTGGGACGCCCGACGCCCTCCTTTAAAGCCCGGCTGCCGCTGCAAAGACAAGGGATGAAAGAACCGAGACCAGCAGCTCCTGAATCCATGGGCAGGATCTGAGGAAACGGAATTGAAATTGACGGAGGACATCAAGCAAAATCGCAAAAACATTTCGAACCTCTTTCCTCTAACTCCCGCCGCACCGTTCCCACTCCCGCAGGACCGTGAGTATTGGCGGGAGAAACTGGAACAATTGCAGTCTCCACAGCATTCTTTACTGCAGTACTCGGCACAGGTAGTCTTCGTCGGCTTGGTACCAGCAGTCGCCGCCTGTCTTCCGTCGCAGAGTCGAGTACACTGACGAATTCGGGTCCCAAACGCGTCGAGACAGTTACAAACTCCACAGCAACCTCCACAATATTCCTTACAGCTAGGCTGTGACCGCTGTATATCCTGTGTTGCCAGGCCGTAAGAAATTGCCACGCAGGTCAGGGCAAAGAAGCACTTAAGTTTGAAGGCTATTTGGAGCCGTCTGGATTTGAGTCTTTCACACCTTTTGGGTCGAGATTTTAAGCTTCCTTGAGACTTTCGTCTTCTCTTGTCGACTGGCGCAATGTGTTCTACGAATTCCGATTCAGAGGGTATAGCAAATATCCAGCCTGGCTCCGGCGGGCTACAACCATTGCAGAAAGATAACCGAATGCCATGCCCTGGCGAGTAAGTTGGAGTTGACAGGATGTGAGCGATTCGGGTACGTGCTTCTCTTCAAACACACAAGTTTTATCTCGGCGGCCACAGCAACTGCGACCGATAGTAAAACTGCCTGCAGGTTTATCACGCGCTGAAGTATTAAGGGAATGGATAATGAATGAATGAAATTGGAAGCTTTGAACTCAGTGAAAAATTGAACGAGAATACATTTTATTTGACAAGTAAATTTAATTAGCTTATATAAGTTGAAAGTCAGTTGCTCTTCCGTTCCTCATCTGGGAGATGGACGGTGTTTCCCCTAGAATCATGTTTAATTGCCGCGTTCATCTGTTTACGCCGGGAAAGGGCTTCCATTGCTGTTGTTTCATTGCCTTTCATGTTGGTCAACATCCTAACCACTCCCATCACTGTTCTCCCAGGGTATGTCTGCAAGTAAACCATATAAAATTCTCGTCCATAATTTATTTAAGTCCACTTATCTCGCCTTGCTGTGGTGCTCTGCAATGGCTTGTTTCTGCACCGCCGGTGACAATCCAAGCAATTGAAAGTGCTCAACAGCTACGTCAAGAGCCGAGCATTCCTAATCTGTTGTCCATGTCCTTGCGCCTCCTCCCTTTGCCGCCAACCTCTTTCTCGGAATGTTCGCTGACAGAGCCGCGTTGGCTGGTAAAAGATTGGCGATGCCGAAAGACAAACTGTACAGGAAGATTCAGGGGTTTGTAATTACTGGTCACCTACTCAGTATCGACAAAGAAGTTGCATACCTATGCAACCCTGCTCTCGGTATGCGCTATCAGTTTGACGTAGTTGGAATAGATGACTGGAACAACGTGACGAGAGCAGTCTGCGCCTACGTACACAAACTTGTCCGAATTTACGTTTGGTGGCAGGCTTCCTGGGCCTGGCTTCCCTACAGACCAAGTTATTTATGTTGATCTAACCACGGACGAGTCAAGACCAGAAGCGCCAAGCACAACAGAACTTGAAAATTCATACGCACCTATAACAGAACCTGAGAATTGCATCATACGAGTAAATGAATGTCTTCTTGCTTCACAATTCGGATAAAATCTGAATGTGGACCGGTATCTGGCCTTCAACGATCAAGAATGTGGTGAGGTGACGGACAGCCTGTTCTCCAACTATCTGTTTGGGTATGGGTGCCTTAATTGCACTGCGGGAAGCTCGAGCTTTGGTCGCAATCCGACCTTAATACTATTAAGTAAGGAATTTATACGTGTTTGCTTTGCGAATCAAATGGGACTTGATTTCCAGCTGATAGCTAAACAACTAGAAAATCCCCACGCGCAAGGTGCAAACTTGAAATTGTCAATCTCACTGTTGTCTGAGGTTGGCAGAATTCTGCGAAAGCAGGTACCATTTTACAACACCTGACGTGCCAAAACAATGCGTTGATACCACATCTCCATTAATTCTCATCGAATGAGAAAGACACAGCAATTTTGCACATTATCGCACACAAAGCTGAATTCGCATATGAATTTGACACTGAAGTGCAAGTTGAACATCTGCCAATTGCTGGACTCGAGTTGGAGGTAACTGTTGGCTGCTGACGTACTTCAAGCGTCAAGAGCTCTGTGGCCGCAATGCAATGATCGCCAAGGCTAAAGCTAAAAGATTAAAATTAAAACTCAAATGCATCGGTTTTCTATCGTAATGTAGCACAAAGAATCCATGCTTGACCAACTTCGTGAACAATTTCACCTTTCAACCTTTCACGTACGCACGAAGCACGAGAGCACGCCACACTTGAATTCAAGTTTTATCACTCGTTTGACATGCTGGTGACATAACTCAAGAGTGGACTGGGTTAATTTCGGAACGAATAACGAAAACCCAACTAAAATAATTTAGCTTCTGCTCTGCCCGTTAACGTACGCACAGCTAGGGCATGGGCACTTGAAAATGTCACCATGAAACTCGGCTTGACTGAAGTGGCTCACGCGGAGTGCAGGCGGCAGGCAGCCACTGCCACGCCACGACTGCATTCCACGACGATGATGGATGGCCGGCACTGACATAAATTCGCACGCCTGCGCCTGCCAACACATTAGTAACGTCGTTAATTCCTTGCGAGCCATACGAATACGATGTCCCGATTCGCCGTCTCCTGTGTCAGCGCCTGCCTGTTGGCGCTCTTCGCCACCACCGCCCTTTCGGGCCCGGCTCCGGCTTCTTCGAAAATCAGCCCCACCCTCGCGAAATCCCTCAGCGCCGACGAAAAAGCCCGATTCAACATCCTCGTCGCGATGCGCGACGGAGCCGAGCCGGTTCTGCAGCAAGTCACCGCGGGCCGCTTCGCATCCCGGGCCGAGCGCACGACGGCCGTTTACACATCGCTCAAGGCGCATGCGGAGCGATCTCAAGCGCCCGTGCTCGCCCTCCTCCAGTCGCCCCGCTTCTTCCCGGCACAAACCCGCAGTTTCTGGATCACCAACCAAATCTACGTGCAAGGCGCCGACCGGTCGCTCATCACCGCGCTGGTGTCTCTCGACGTTGTCGCCCGCATCGACGAAGAACGCGTTGTCAGGCTCGACAAGCCCGAATTCAAGCCAAAGTCCGACAACGGAGTGTTGGCGGAATGGGGCGTGGAAAAGATTCAGGCGCCAGAGGCCTGGGCGGCGGGAGGCACCGACGGGGCTGGGGTCGTCATCGGAATGGTCGACACCGGCGCACGAGTCACTCATCAAGATATTCGAGGGAGCTTCCGAGGAGGAACCCATGCCTGGTACGATCCGTATGGCGTAACGCAGACTCCGTCGGACGGGTTTGGGACGGGCACCTTCGCGACGGGCGTTGCAGTCGGAGCGTAAGCACTTCATTTCCTTTTTACACTCATACTCAGGTTCGCACGTAGTTTAATTGGCATGTGTGACTTTTCTTTCAGAGCTGGCATCGGAGTCGCCCCCGGTGCCCAGTGGATCGCGTGCAAGGGCTTCACGGATGAAGGCGTGAGCAGCGACGCGAACCTCATTG
The DNA here is from genome assembly GCA_009869945.1 of Mesaphorura yosii. Lineage (NCBI taxonomy): Eukaryota > Metazoa > Arthropoda > Collembola > Poduromorpha > Tullbergiidae > Mesaphorura > Mesaphorura yosii. The sequence continues at coordinate 10,424 of WIXG01000902.1, read as the reverse complement.
CTTGCGGACAGTTTATGGTCTGCCCACACAATCACTTGGGACAGGATCCCGACTGCAGCCTTGCGCCTGATGTGTCCAGGTAAATACAAGGACGTCTTTTAACGTTATCGAATTGCGAAATTAACATTCATCTTTTGTAGTAATTCGTGGGGCATGCGAGCCAACCCCGAGCAGACGTGGTACGACGACGTCATCCGTGCCTACCACGCGGCGGGCATCGTCCCCGTTTTCGCCAACGGCAACGACGGCCCAGCCTGCAACACGGGGCACTCGCCTGGAGACTCGGTCGCTGACGTCATCGCCGTTGGGGCGACGGACCAGGCGGACGCCCTCGCCGAGTTCTCCAGCCGAGGCCCGGGCAGTGTCACCGGATTCCCGTCTCCGGCCATCGCGGCGCCCGGCGTCGACATCGTCTCGGCCGCGTATGTCGATGATGAACTCTACGCGGTCGGCAGCGGAACGAGCATGGCGGCCCCGCACGTTACAGGCGTCATTGCTCTGCTTCGTTCAGCCAATCCGAGCATCAGCTACCTTCAGATTAAAAACGCGCTGCAGGACAATGCGGAGCGCGACCTCGTGTTTTCGGGGCAGGTCTGTCTTGGGTACCCCGACAATGTGTGGCCCAACTATGGGTTCGGCTACGGACGAGTCAATGCGCTCCGGGCGGTTGAGGTGGCCAAGAAATTTAATGGCAGCCGATTATAGACAGGAAACGTGAAATATTGCAAAATAAAAGATTTTGGTTTAGTCGATTTGCGTTTATTTTCACGAAAATGCTTGAGACATTAAAATAATTTTGTTCCAAAGACTTGCCGTGCTCTAAATCGAGACTTTCATCTGCACGATTATGTCTTGCGTGTTGACCACCTCGCCAATCGAGCCGCCCATGTCCATGATGATCTCTCCAGTCGCTCTTGAGATCACGAGTATCTCCGGCAGCTGCACGAAGTACAGTGCAACGATCGCGATCCCGCCAATTACGAGCACGAACACACAAACGATGAGCACCGCCAAACCAGCGGCCGTTGCCGCGACCTGCGCGTCGTGTTGGAGTCCTGCGATCAAAAATTTAGCCTTTCGCGTGTGAAAGTCAATTAACGTTTATTAATCAGACGTAATGCTTTTTTGCCTACCCATTTTCAGAAGCCTAAGTCGATTTTTCTACCAATTTATGCAACAGGTTGTGAAGGAATTTCACGGAGAAAGCTGGCCGATGTCAAAAACGGAGCCGGGCCGTGAAGGTTTGTTCTTCACTTTGGACTACTTTTGGACTTTGGAAGGTCAACAGAAAGCAATTCCAATTTAGACATTATCCATTTGCTTTGTGGAGACATGTCGCGATTAAAAGCCTCAGCTTTAAAAATTAAATGCTAAGCAAACATGAAATTGGTTGGCCCGTTTCCCGTTGCATTTTAGGCAAGAACGCCTGGAACTTCAAAAATTTGGACATCAAAACCACTCTAAAAACTTCATTTTCTTGCACTTGAGATTGGAAACACAAGTTAAAAGTGAAGTTCATTTTTAATACAACAAAGAAAAAATCATGGTGCATGGTCATCATGCACTTCCATTGGCTTAGCATTATCGTACCTCGACTTGACGTGCTTGGAGTTTGTACTTATGAGAACGGTCTTTTGCCTTAAGACGAAAGCAAGCATCCGAGGCCTTTTACAATTATTTTGTTGACAGTGACAATTACATCGGGATTGACTGGAATGAGTGCAAGCTGATTCGCTGATTGCTATCGAGTCTATGCCTGTGTTGCTAATTTGGCTGAATTGAAATCCATTATCCTTTTACTAGTTAATTAGAAATTACAATGAGTCACTTGTTTTTATGTAAAGTGGCCTTTGTATTTATATTTCTGGCCGAATATATCTTGCCTTTGCCTGTGCCGATGAGAAGAAAGGAAATCGATCGAAAAAAAGTCAATCCACGTCAGCAGTCACATTAAAAATTTATTCTATTTGGCTTGGCCTTTGCCAACGCGAATCGCGGTTTGCGATCCACAGTTTCGTTGTGCTGATTTTGGTCGGTCTTTTTTTATTTTCACAAAGAACGCTTGTGCAATTAAAATATTTTTGTTTAGACTAAATGCTAATTTTCATCAACCGTACCGCTGTTTCTGCTTGTTCCTTGTTTGTCGTCGGCTCACATCAAAACCTTCATCCGCATTTGTATGTCTGGCGTGGAGACCATCTCGCCCAGCGTGCCGCCCACGTCGGCGATGACCTCTCCGGTCGTGTTGGCGGCCAGGACGATCTCCGGCATTTTGACAAATTTGAGTGCTGCCATCGCCACTCCGCCCATCACAACCATGAATCCAAAGACGATGACCACCGCCAACGTCGCCGCCGTCCCCGCGACTTTCGCGTCATGTCCGAGCCCTGCGTTCATAAATTCAGTCAAGCGCTGCGAAAATTGCCCTTTTATGCAGTTAAAATTTCTACTTACCCATTTTCCAGAGAACTGGGCGACTTTCCTTGATTCTTTGTAAAATTTGAATTCGGAGCCAAGTTTTCGAATTCTTCCAAGACTTTCGAAGGCAGAAACTATACTGGAATTTATTGTTCGTTGGTACGTACTTTTTAAGGCCAAGAAAGCAATTTGGGCTTTGCTGTCGTGGTGCTCGTGCTTTTAACAACCTCACTTCAGCATGCATTGGGTGGAGTTTTGGAGTCTTGCAATGTAAAATTCCAGCTTTATTAAAAGTTTATGTTCCTTCTTCGCAGCCCGAAAAGTCCATGCATTTTGCCCTCAAATTGCCTACCATGGCACGCATGGCCAGGCCAGGCGGGCAATCATCTTAAATTGCATGTTGCACGTACGTTTTGTTTTGTTAAACGCAAAATATACTGTGAGTTGTGAATTTTGTGGGACGAGGGCACTGACAATTGGCAATTAGAGCAGAGGCGCATCTTGAATTATTAAACCTCCGTTTTTATTGTTCTTGCGCACACATATCATACATGTAAACATGAAAAGCCAAGACACAAGTCCGCAGTGACACACAAAGACAAAAATATGCGATTGCAAAGCGGAGATTTGCAATCAGGCAGAAACTTCCTCATCGAATCCAAGCATAAATTGTTGACTAAACACAAGCACGACGGAAGAAAACAGCAACAGCGACTGCTAAACCACAATTCTAGTGTGGTTTTCAATATTTTTATGAAGAATTTTGACCACGAAATGACGAACTCACGGAAAGTGAATGCTCGGATGTGAATAACTTTCAACGAGCCAATCAATTCTGAATAAGATAAGAAGCAGTAATTTAGTAAGTTCTTCCCGAAATTCGACAATCACATGTTAAATTTTGTTGCCAGCATGTTTAATCGTGAATCCGTGATTTCAAGCTCAAGAGATGACCCACCCATCGAAATTGTGCAGTATCGCCGAAGGCACAGCCTCGTGTTCGAAGAAGGAAAGGCGGTAACTCAATTATAATTAACGCAAAAAGCATGCGAAACAAATGGCAAAGACTTACAGCGTTCTCTGTGCTTCTTTTTAGCTGGAACCCGTTAAAGAAGACGAATTCGAGGATGTCCGTCTCAGCGACGACCTCAGCCAGAAAGGGAACAACGGCAAATCTGTTAACGGCACCGGCACCCAGCTTGGCAGAAACAGCAAATCTCGACCGCCTGAGTCGCCGTCGCTCGGAGCCGCGCTCGCTCCAGACGGCGGCTACGGCTGGGTAATCGTATTTTGCTCGTTCTGCCTGAATTTCATCGTCGATGGGATCACACTCACGGAAGGACAACTGCATGACCCGCTACGGAAGGCTGCAAATAACGAAATTAGCGTCGCACAAGTGTCTTGGATCAACGGATGCCTGACTGGAGTCACTCTTTTAGTTGGTTAGTAAATACTTCGAACTGTTTTGACAGTTTTGCGCCGTGTTCCTCAGCCAATAAGTTCATAATTTTTAGGTCCGTTGGCCTCTTTGCTTGTCGACCGATTCGGATTCCGCTTCACAGTCATCACTGGCGGTGTCATCGCCGCCCTTGGAATTCTGCTGTCATGGGCAGCCTCGCCGCACACCCCAAATATTTACTACCTCGTCATATTTTACGGGATCGTCGCCGGAATCGGTTTCGGGCTCGTTTTCTCGCCTTCCGTCGTGATCGTCACTCACTACTTCGAAAGCAAGCGAGCGTTCGCAACGGGGATAGCTGTTTGTGGCACGGGCGTGGGGACACTCGTCATGGCGCAACTAGGAGAGATGCTGATTCAGGGCTTGGACTGGAATGGAACGATTCCCGTGCAAGCGGCGATTGTCCTCCTTTGCGTGGTGTTTGGGGCTTTTTTGATCCAGCCGCCGACTGTCCCTCCTTTGAGCAAGTCAAAAGCATTTACACTGCTTGCCTTCATCTTCCTCCGTAAGAATTTAACGTGTATTTGCAGGAAAATTGTTCAATCACAGTGGGAAGAATGAACCGACAACTAAAAGGCGACCTTCGGTCGTTCTCAGCGTCTCCAGCAAAATTGCGGCTAGCATGCGGACATTCGTGCCATTCTTTCTCTCGCCAACGTACATGATTCTTGCCATTTCGGGAGCCACCACGATGCTTGGCTTCTTTTCGCCGTTCGCATTCGTGCCAGGTAAGGACACGCGCGTTAGAGATTCAAGGATTGCAAGACTCTTGATTTTTAATTTTGTATTCAGGCAGAAGTGGCCAACAGTACCAAACGAAGGACGAAGGCAAAGTGTGCCTCGTCACGATGGGTGTTTTCAACGTCGTAGCTCGTGTCGTGTTTGGATTCCTGTCGGACCGCCCATGGACAAATAACTTGGCCATGAGCAACACCGCGCTGACCGTCGCGGGGCTCGCCACGGGTTTCTCGTACTTGATCGACTCGTACGAGCTCTTTGTTGCGTACTGCGGCCTTTTTGGATTGTGCATTGGTAAACAATTAGCGCATTGGCAATTGCAATTGGTCACAATTTGCAAGCTTCGTGCAAGCAATTTGCTCCTTCCATTCTCAGGTTGTTTCGCGACTCTTCGTTCGATTCTCATTCTCGAGTTCATCGGCTTGGAGAAGATGAACGACGGATTCGGACTCTCGCTCGTATTTATGGGGATCCCGAGCCTGTTCAGCGCTCCAATTGCTGGGTATTTGATTGAGATGTCCGGCGAACGTTTCGACCTCGCCTTTCAGGTGGCAGGATTCTTCATTGGGGCCTCCGCTTTGATGTGTTACCCGCTGCGCTACGTCGCTGCATGGGAAAAGACATGGAAAACAGCGGAATAAAAACCAAGTCGTAGTCACAACTTTAACTTTGTTACCTTTCTAAATTAATAAAGCCAATGTTTGAAGCGCCTTACCGCCCAGCCCAAGCAGAAAAGTGCTGTAAAATTCAAGGTGCCGAGTAAAATCATGCCTCATTAAAGGTTACAAACCAATTCTACATTCTGCAGCTGTCGGACATTTTGAAGGTTAATTCTATCACCGTGCGCTGATTTGTGATTTGTGCTAGAAGAATGATCAAAGATGAAATGAAATGTGTCCTATTCAACTCTTAATTCATCTCTAGGCTAAATTGCTTTAATGAACGAAGAAACCTCAAACCGACACAAATAATCGCAATTATGATGATGTCTTATTGTTTTTCTTGACGGAAGTTGGCTGTTGGCTGCTTTTTCTGCTTGCTGCCTGCCTACTCGCTGCCACCGATGTCGCCAAGGATGCCCGAGAGGCCTTCCTCCACTGCCGCGCCTGGATTGTACGCGGGGCACGCTCCCTTCAGGATCTGTCCGCGTCCAGATCTGTATCTCTTCGTCCTGGACTTCTTCAGCTCGTCCGGAGTGATGTGGAGCGCTCGGAGGGTCCGCGCGCGAACTTTGGTAACTTGCGGCTCGGTGGTGAGAATGTCCCACTCGTACACGGTCCCATCGGCGCACACACCCATCGCCAAGTACGTCTTGTTGTCCGTGTCAACAATCGTGTTGGTACCCGCCTTCGGAATGTTGACGGCGGCCGAAGTCACGCTGCTGGCGGTGGTCAATTTCGGCTCGCAATAAAGATGCGAAAGTGTCTCGTACTGGCACTCCGCCTGGGACCAATTCGGGAGCTCTTTGCCTTGGACGACGCCGTTGGCCCTGAGGCACACCCTCTTCGAGCTTTTGATCGGAGTCACGGGCTTCGGCTTATAGACGGGCAGGGAGTCCTCGCCTGACGAGACTGACGAGTGAAACCCGCCTGCGGGTTGCAGTTTAAACAACTGTACGGAAACGCATGTATTAAACGCGATTTCAGCAAAGTAAACGTACGGAAACGCCAAAAATAGACATACGAGATGGTCATCGATAGGCACAGGCTTCAGCGGTGGACACTCTCGTGCAGTTCCGTGTGCCGCAGACAGAACGATAGCGCAAACAATAAAGCACCAAGTTGCCATTGTAGTACAATTGTACAATGTAAAATCAACTTCGGGGCGAGCAAATCCGAGTCTGTGAATGGAAGTGAAGGTTGTGCGATGACTGTGATGAGATTAAAGTTGAGACAAAGGAAAGTAGGCAGGGTGACAAAAGGAAATTAAATTAATCAAACTCGACACTCGAAAACCGCTGCAATGAAACGTGAAATACGGCGGCTTGTTGTTGAATTACAATGGAATCAGCCACTCAGCCCCTGGGGCCTTCTCGTTGTTTTTGTTTTCGATCGCCAAAGCCCCGTGCCGCCAGTCGGCAATGACGACAACGGCAAAACGGCAAACACGTGCCAAAACCAGGTAGGGCTGCGTTGTCAAAATAACAAGCGCCTTCATTGCATGCTATCGCATGTTTTTAAGCCAGCAGGAAGTCATCAGACGATCCAGCACAAACTTCTCCAGCAGAATGATGAATGTTTTCTTGTTGACCGGCAGGCTAGGCTGGATGCAAATTCTCATGTGGCACATGAACTGACGAATGCCCGGGTGGACAGCCACTCCTGTGTGGCGGGTCTCAGCCTCTAAGCCTTGTCTTACAATTGTGCACCGTAGGAGAGCTCCAGCTCCTCCATTGCACTCCATTATAATCATTAATCGAAGTAGAAGCGATCCAGTGCGGTGCATTGATTTATTCACTGATGAAGTCAGTCATTCAGCCCAAACTTACATTTTAGTGGCATTTCGCCAGTTTTAGTGTAGCAACTCAGCATCATCAACACCCCATCAAGCAGGAGACAACACAATTAATATTTCAAATCAAGTCGGGCATCAGAAGTATTTATTGATGCTAATAATCTAGAGTCAGACTGTTTTGTTACATTTCGCAGAATGGACACGGGCCCCCACAGGAACACGCCACGCCTACGCCTGCGCGGCGCATTTACCCTCGCAACATGAACAAGGTTGACCATAGGAATACGCCACGCCACGCCTGCGCCTGCGCTTACCTAACCTTCATACGACAGACACTCGAAATACTTCGAGCACAAACCAGGACTAAATGAGTTTCAATGTTACTATGCCCCGTCATCGGCGCGACATGATGTACATCCATGAAGCAAAAAAACTTGAACACCTACTGTAATACATTGTGCTTGCGATGCACCATTGTCGCATTGTCCATTCCCTTTTTTGCTATTTCTAATTCACAACTGTTCCTATCGTGCCGTAGGAAACTCATCTCATACGAAACAATGCTTTTTGCAATAACTAGTGACATGACAAGCGTCCGATCAATGTGGGGAGGCAAGTCTTGCATTACCGCTTCCAGCTGTACTGAAGAGGAATGTGTGGCTTGGTCTGTATAGTTGAATTAAACCGGGTCAGTCTTTAGTCAAATTCCTTCACGCATTGACAATCTAAACCGTTATGGTCGACGCTTCGCCACTTTCGTCCGTTCCTCTGGCCATTGGAGGTACGTATGTCTTAATTATCCTGCATTCTATTATTGTAAAACTTCTAATAATATTACCAGCATGGGACGTGCGCTTCATCCAAAATGTAAGTTTTATGGCTCAAATTGGAGGTAACAGAATTTGCAGAGGGACAATCCTAGCCCCTCTCCTCGTACTCACCGCGGCACACTGCGCACTCGACCACAGAAGCTTAAGAGAATTGAACTTGGATGTGATCGCCGGCCAGCTGGAATTTGGGGACCCACGTCCTGGTTCTCAATCTCGGTCTGTGGTTGGCACCATCAGACCGCATCCTGCGCCAGCCTTTACATCGTACGGTGTCTGGACCAATGATATTATCATTCTTCAATTAAACGAGTCGCTGCGATTCAACGACAAAGTGCAGAGCGTCGATATGACGCTCGTGCCTCCCACGTGTGAGGGGAAGGCACGAATCTATGGCTGGGGGCTCACGGAAGAAGACCGCCTTACACTCAAATTGCGGCAGGCAAAAGTCACTGTCATGCCCACAAGTGTTTGCCAAGTCATCTACCCAAACCAAACTGAGGAGTTCGTAGACAAAATGGGTTGCGCACGCGGCTACCGGAATGAAGCAACCTGTCAAGGTGATTCGGGATCCCCAGTTTTTTGTCTTGGTCCCCCAATGCGATTCTTTGGAGTCACAGCATTCGGCGAGTCGGGAGAATGCTCCAGTAGCATGATGCCTCCTGCCTACGTCCACGTTTTCCATTATATGGAATGGATTCAGAGCACTATTCGAGAGTTTTACCCGGAGTAAGGTGGCAAATGTCCTCGGGTAAAGGACTTTTCGTGCGCCAATGGCCAATGCATTCCCAAGGCGTACATGTGTGATAGGGATTGGGATTGCGATAACGGGTCAGATGAAGCAAATTGTCCAGGATCAGAATCCAGCCCGTCCCCAGGGCAGGAACGAGATGAAGACTCTAGCCCCTGGTTTTCTTGTCGAAGAACTTGGCATATCCCAAGAACACGAAAGTGCGACGGGATTCTAGATTGTAGGGGCGGTGTGGACGAGTTCGGGTGCCGTGGATGCAGCGAGGACGAAATCTGGTGTGGAGAATCGCAGGGGTGCCACAGAAGCAATGAGTTTTGCTACTTTACATCTGCAATGCCAAATGGAATTTGCCTTGAACGCAATGTTCTTGGGATACCTGTCAACTCATGCAATGTCCTGGATGAAGGTGGTCCTCCAGGAATCCATAGCGTCGTATGTTCTGCACCTATCACCAGCTGTCTCAAGTTCGGATCATGTCAACGAAGAGGCCAAATAAAACATTGCATGCTGCAGACAAGACGATTTGTCAATTCTACCTTGAACGGTGCCATCAACAAGAACCGACGGAGGCACCCCCTCTAACAGGCACAGGCAACAATGGATTCACGAGATGGATTTGGATACAGCCTTCCGTCTTCGTGCATGTCCATCGGCGAAACCTGTTCTGATCACTCAAGCTGTTTAGTAGATTTATTTATTTTCGTACAAAATCGGTAAGGCAACAGAATCATTAATCAGTCAACAGCAAATAAAGAATGCAAATCTTATTATTCATGTGCTGGCCTAGAAGGCTGGTTTTTTATATTATTACTCAGTTATTATATACTAATGGTTAAACAGAACTCTTTAGTTGAGTAAAAGGGCATTTTACAGGTTGTGAGCCCAAAATTCTGAATTAGGAATTCCATTGACGTGCGCAAGCCCTGTTTCCGGGGAATGTTGTGCCCCATCGTAGCTTGTACGCAGTATTGTAACTTCCTACTACTAAATTTTCTATTATGGTGGCGAACAATCTACAGTCGAATAAATTTAACGTATTCCTTGAACCGTTTCTATTTAAATTATGCGTGCTTCTTGTAAGTTATTTTACATCCCACGAACTCCTCGTCCGCGCATTGGAGGTCACAAGCCTGGGTGATAGAACGGAAGTAGAGTTCCACAAGTACGGCAATTCTAAGTGGATAGTATTTCAAAAGGCTCGGATCGGAACGGAGGCCGGCGACAACTGCTTCTTGCTGAAAGATGATACCATTTGCAAACTTATTGATATCACAAAACATGCTGATTTATTGGAGTTGGCATGTTGCAATTCTTACATTTAGAACCTCTAAGATCCTATCCGTGTGACACCTCATTCCTTTCAATTTATGAAGTGTCCAATCTATCAATTGTTTCTCGTATAATTACTGTTGATGATTTAACACGGAAGTGTATTCTTTTTCCTAGATCAGAAAAATATATTTGTATCCCATTGTGCCACGGGGTCACTGGTACTAGTAGATTCGACTTGCACTAGTTTTAATATTAGGCTCATGATGTACTACCCAGCTGGAAGAGGTCTGTTGTTGCAACGTTAAAACAATGCGGGAGTGTTGAATTGATGTAATCGTGTGGAAAGCACGGACAAATAACCTCGATACCACATTACATAAATCCTACTTAAAAAACAGTTCATATGCATGTTGAGTCAATGTGATTTCAATGTCAACAAAATTCTCAAATGTTCACACCTCATGAATTTCTCGAGGAGTTCAATGTGACAGGCATGTGAAGTCAA
>WIXG01000901.1:0-16539 GCA_009869945.1 Mesaphorura yosii | reverse complement strand
GGAAGCCGAAGCCATAAAAGTCCATCGGACTAGTGTCCGGCGATTTGACTGGGATATCGGAACTGGATATGATGGTGATTCCAAGTCGTTGCTTCAAATCCTGAGCATAGGCGGTGGTAATCCAGGCTAAATAAAATTGTCAAGCACAAGAGACCCCCAATGTGGAAGTTCTTGTTATCTTTGCAACAAATTCAGCACAAGTCTGAGGTCACAATGGCTAAGTTTGGCGTGCCTGGAACATTGCCCAGACTTCAGAGAAAAAAGTATAGACGACTTAACCATAAATTGCTTGAGATGTGTGCTGCCTACAAATCTCGCTTCGCCTTCTTAAGTTTCAAAAAATGGATTTCACGTCTGACTTTGTGCGTCCCAGATTTCAAGAAATGAAAAATGCATGTTAATTTGTAATTTCGCGTTTTCGCCACTTTGTTTAAAATAAAAAAGGCCTTCGCCAAATTGGCATTTTTAAAATCGCCAAAACTGCTTTTTGTTCGCCACTCTATTCGCCACTTTGGTATTCGCCACTGTGACATGGAATCAGGTACTGCCTCTGTGCGCGATTGAAATGCATTAGAGATTCATTTGCCCACTGCAGGAACAACGCCTCATTTGCTGTGAGCATGAACATCACCAGCGTCGTCACGGAGTAGGACATCCAGTACACAGGCGTCATGAGTCGGTATACGGTTGGAGTGTTCGGGTCGACTAGGCCGTCAGCGACTCGCCCAGTTAGAACGAATTGATTGATGGCGAATAAAAGCCGAGTGATTGTGTACAGGAGTCGGTGGGCTCTGGAATTCGCAACTTCGGGTCGATCCTGCTTCCAGTTCCAGCGATAAGGCGACATTTTGCAATAGTACGGCGTTCCAACTGAGAACCGAAGCAGTCTCAGGCTGAACTGCGTTATCATTTTAAGATACGTAGTGAGCACTGATTCACCTTTCCCAACGTACTAAAATTCCGAGGCGTTGGTCAAATTCAGTTCAGCTCGCACTTCGCAATCGGATCGATTTCGAGCAATCCATTATTGAATCGAATGGAAAATTATTGATTCGAAAACTTCAGACGCTTAATCATTGAAAACGCAAAGAGACAGAAGCAATTGGGGCCTGATAGTCATTTAATCATGTTGTGACATTTGAGTGCTTCATGATTTTGTTATTTTTTCTTACTTTAATCTGCCGAAACATGTCTTCAAAAAGCATCTGATTTATTGACTACAGTGAGCACATAGCCAGAAACCTAAAAATGACACTTCTAATTTGTACTTGTATTTATATATATACTGGGGGTACTCAAACAAATTTAAAGTAAAAGACGTAGACGCGTAAAGACGTAAAGCTTTACTTGTTTACATGCTTACGGGCAGTTTTAATTGAACGCACTCATAAAGACTCACTGAAGACCACTGATGATAATCACATAAGGACAGATTTAAAGACATTCATTGCAGTCTGGTCTTCTGTAAGTTTTGCTAATTTGAAGCAAGTGTTTCAAGATGCCTGAAGTCAGTTACAAACGGAAGTATGCGGAAGCCATCCACCAGTGAATTTAACTGCACGTTCAAACTGAATTGCAATACCGAATTACTTTACTGCTTTAGCTCGCTCTCCGGCCAGTAAGAGAGTAAAAGGAAAAGTAAAGGAATTTTCTAAGGAAACATCGACACCCTTTACTGAGTCGCTTTACCGACAAGTAAAGCTTTACTGCTTTACCGACTCTTACGCCTTTACCTCTTTACAAATCAATTGATTGAAAACCCCCACTGTATTTGTCTTTTTCCAAAATGCGTTAATCGTATACAACAATTACGTGGATTTGAAGGACATGGCATGCTTTCATGTTCTCTACTCGTTCAGCATGTTCGGATTCGGAGAACTTGTCATGTCAGTACATAACAAAATTATGAATGAAAACTCAAGAGCTTCAAGTAGAAAACTTCATCGTGACCAGAGCCTTGACTGTGTACCCGACGATTCGTCCCAAATTCCGGAGGGCTCCCAGCCGCTGAAATGTGCCGAAAGATGCGATCTCGAACCGCAGCGCCCGGCACGACCTCATGCACTTGAGAAGGAGCTGCTTCTCTTCTTTCTTCGACGGGCCCGTGCCAGTGTTGAGCTTTTGTTTCCAGCTCCAGACGAAGATTCGTGAGGACTTGAAGATCTCTCCTAGCATGATGTGCATGTACGACAAGAAGGAGGCGCAGAGGGCAAGCTCGAAGCAAAGGATGGCAAAGACACCGAAAGAAAACCGAACGTGGTACCGAATCAGGATCACGTTTGAGATGACTGCGACGGCAATGCAGACCATATGCATAACATCGATACGGGCGCGTGTAAACAAGTCATTGCAAAGCTGTACAATCAGATGGAGGGAACGGTACGCGTGGAGGGCGTGAGAAGGCTCTCGAAGTTTGCCGATTGTGTAGCGACTGCAGGCGGCCGACATCCGAATTTCTCGAAGCCAGAAGATGAGGTTTGGCACTAATGTGAAGGTGAAATTCAGTATCATCGACAACAGGCTCAGGTACACGGACACAATATAGACTTCAATGGCGGCACCCAACAGAAAAAGCGACAGCGAGTACGAACGATTCATCGGGAAGAGGGAACCGAGATAGACGGGTGCGTCTGGGAAAGCTGTTATACAACGACAATAATAACTAAGCTTCAATAGCTAATCAACTATAAAACTTACTCAGGTAAGTCGTAAATGCAGGACCTGGCGCCAGAAACGGACTCAATGTGATCCCCAAACCAAGTCGCTCGCTCCAGCTCCAGTATCGTATTCCTAAGCCTCGAATTTCACGTCCCTGCCGCCTGCGCCTGCCCTCATGGAGCACCTTCTTCAAGTACTGCTCTTGTGCTCGGTTGAAGTACACCAGCGGTTGATTCGCCCACTGCAGAGCCATTGCCTCGTTTTGTGAAATCGAGTACAGTGCCGAAGTTCCCACGGAGTACGACATCCAGTACACAGACGACAAGAGTTGGTAGATGATCGGAGTGTTCGGGTCAAGAAGGGCGTTGGCAACACGCACGGTCATGACGACTTGATTGAGGGCCAAGAAAAGCCGGATGATTGTGTACAGGAGCCGATGGAACTTCGAGGTGGCCACTTTGAGTCGATCTTGCTTCCAGTCCCAGTGGTAAGGGGATATTTTGCACCAGTACGCAGTCTCCACCGAAAATCGGAGTAGTTTCATGCTGATTTGCGTTATCATTTTGAAATAACTGATTCGTCTTTCCCAAAGCGACCGGGGACTTCGGGTAATTCTTCGAACCGAACTGCGCTGCAACAACCGCAAGTTATTATCGCAATTGCATTAATGCAAATGTGCAAGGACAAAATATGACTTGGGAGCCACGCAATCCTGGAATTACTGCTGAAAACTGCATGAGTGACCGAGGACACGACTTTAATTAATCTTTGTGCTTTCAATGAATCAAAAACTGTGTTCAAGCAGTTCTAATTTATTGACGAAGGCGTTGGAAACCTTATTCTGAGGGAGAATACATGTAGAAAGCAATCGGGCACAAGTACACGTCAGCTTAATTCAATTAAGCACGTAATTATTCATTTGACAAGTGAATTGCTGCTGCTCCTGAAAAAACAAAGATGATGATGACACGTGGATTAACATAAGCCCACGACCAAGCCCAGGCAAAGGCAGAGGCAGGGCTCCAGAAAGTTTCTCCCTCCCGAAACATGTACCAGAATTCAAATACCAAAATAGAGACGTTGGTGGTCGTTACAACACGTAACGTTTAACGTATGAAATCGATCCTATGATTGATTACATCACTGTCATTGTCAATGCATTTCATTTTTAATCACTTGACTGGACACTGGAGCAATTAAACGTGACGTCTTTTGTGATTATTGGCCAGTTCAACTGATAAAGTCTTGTAATTAATTATGCGGCTGCTGGAGAATCGTAAGGCAGAGATTACAGTGATTTTATTAAAAACTAGAACTAGGGATTAGCCGATGATTAGCAATTAGACGACGTTTCAAGACTGACGCCAGCCAATCTTATCAGTGATTGTGATAATGAGTTCTCAGAGAGCAAATCTTGTCGCGTTCATCTTCTCTACCTCGATTCTCGTGGCTCACTGCATTCACTATGAGGATACTTCAAAGGTATCCACTTATCAGTACGTGGATCCTTCGGATATGGGATCCTACTCACACAGCATGCAGCGGAATATCATAACTACCAACAGGAGGCTGCAGCATGACGCACAGATCGACGGTAATTGATACAATTTCTGTCGATTATATAATGAGCTAATGGTTCATTAATTCCATGTGTTCTGTTAATTTTGACAGAAGTAACTGAAAAACGGACCATCTACCACTCACACGATGTGAATGTCAAGGTTTTTGATATCCACGATAGTGATCAGCAGTCTATCTCGCCTGGCTTGGCCCAGTCAGGAGGAGGAAGAGTCGAAGTCCTCGAGAAGAATGTCAAATACCGCGACAGTTCATCAGCCGTGTGCGGCATTTGCCCGACTGTGGACGAGGCAAGTGTCATGGTGTACACCAAACGGATTGTAGCCTCCCTTCTGCATCAAATGAACGTCCGTAATCACATATTTGGACCCAATGAGGCGATAACAATTGACCTCCAAGCCGAGCTTTCACATGAAGACTTTACCAAGCTGGACAAATTCATCAGTAACAAGTCCAAAGGCGGAGTACTGCCAAAGGACGAGATTGACACGATTACAGAACTGGCAGTGGTTACAGACATTGTTGGGAACCTCCTCCATTACACGTATCCTGAGCCAGTTATTACCTGGATGGAGTACGTTCAGGAAAAAATCAATTTTCAGTACTTGTGTTCACTTAAGGTAAAATTCCTCATTTCAAAAAAATTAATATCGGTCACATTACTCACTGTTTTAATTGACCTTTCTGTCTCTGATTGCAGTTTTTGATCAACTTCATCACGATAAGCTCTTTCACTGTCCTAATTCTAGTCCTACTTCGCAAAGCTTGTACCTCAAGTCATCCGTTTCGCGTTATGTTATACGTCTTCATGCTCTTCTTCACAATCAGCTGTATCAGCGTCTTTCGCGATTTATACGAGGTAAATAATCGAAGATCTTACCAATAAGCTCAATTCGAAGTATGAAAATTAAATCGAACTGGAAATTAATTTGCATTTTTTGTGCTTGTAGTCTGCTCGGGCCGAAAACCATGCCCGCCTGCATCAATACGACCGAATTCCGAAGGATTGCAGCTACAATGACTTTGGAATGCTGGACTCGATTGGGTACTATGTTAGAGTTCATATTCTCAGACGTAAGTTGATAAGTTCCTTCTTTTAATTCTAAGGTTGATTTATTGACCATGCTAACTCTATGTTGTCAATTTTGAATGTGTAGACAAGGACCAATGCATCGAATACCATAAACAAATGCTTGGCGACACTTTCTACCATGTAACTCCCGTCGAAGCGTTCTCCGAGACTGTATCCCGCCTTATCTTCCACCCGATGGAATACGTTGGAGAGAAATCGGGCAAATTCTTCGGTGGCGTAGTTGCAATGGTGCCGTACTGGCTGCAGCCTATTCTTCTCATCCTCATCTTTGTGTTTGGATTCCTTGCCATCTTCGGATATCGCATCACATCACCGTTTATCAGCATCGAGCCTGCACCAGCACCAGCGGGAGCGAGAGGTGAAGCTGCCAGATTCCTCGAGGGAAGCCCGCAGCATCATCAGGTGCCAGCTCCTCGTCAGGGTCAAGCAATCATCGAGAAAGCAGCTGGCGACATTGTCCGCACGAGCGCCGGGATTGACGTCGGCACAATCACGGACGACTTGGAAGATTATATTCGGGGCACAGGAGCCTACGATGGTCGGCGCGAGCGTGGTTGTGGCGCCCTGCCTTCGACTCCTACCTGGCGCACTGTAGCTTGGGCCTGGACGACATGGGCTTGGGCCCGGTTTGAAGAACACTTTTGGATCGCATACGAGGTCGTTGTGCATTATTTAAATATTATTCTCCGTGAAGTCCCGACAGCTGATGAGCTGGTGCTTGACGACAACGGAGCATTTCAGCACGTAGAAAGAAATGAACAACTTGGCGAACTTGGGCTTCAGGGTGAAGATGAAGCTCCAGGCAACGAGGAAGAGCATCTGCAACAGAACGAAGGCGTTGAGAATCCCGAGGCCGATCCAGTAGAAAGAATTTTTCCTAAAGTTGTAAAGAAAGCGGCGAATTTGACGGCCACCTCGTCATCTTCGTCTTCCTCCTCCAGAAATACGCCCGTATTTGATCGTCCTCCTCCACAGTCACCTTCACTCCAGTCAAGTAGCTCACATTCGTCCAACGAGTGGGTGTACGTCGACGAAGACTCAGGAAATCTAAACGAAGGCGGCCTAGGAGCGTTGAGCCAGAAAACGCAACGAAGCAGTTCCTTTGACTTTGACCATGGCGATGGTCACGACCACCCTCTCGCAGCAGCAGCAGGCGCTGGCCCTCGTTCGAGGATTTTTGAAGACCCTTCTTGTAGTCCTGGAATACGAATAGGCAGCCGAAATTTTGCGCCGGAAGTTGAATCGCAAGAGCAAGACGATGATTATGTTAGGCCGATGCCGAAATTCAAAGATAAGACAAAGGGAAGGAGTGCACTTGGCCGAAGACAAGATTCTAGTCAACGTAAAGGTGGGGAGGATCATAGGAGTAAATACGACTATACGTAAAATGTCAATGAATTTGAGAGCCAGTCATCGTCATGAAGCAGATTGTCAGTGATCAAATCAATTTTGTGTTTATGCCAATGTAATGTAATAATTAGAAATTATCAGATTCCTTATTGTTTTAAGCTAATTATCACAAGTATTCAAAATAACTGTAAATTGTACGATTAAATGCGAGTCGAATCGAAATGCAGTAAATGAAAATAAAAAACGACCCATGTGATGTGCTTTTATCTCCATCTTTATTTCCATCAAGAAAATTTCGCCCAACAAATTAGTAAACAAGATTTAATCTGTAGAATTTGATTTACGCAACTTCCGCCAACTCTAGCTGTACCTTCTTCCACGCATTGAGTGGTCCATGCGACGGGCGGTACTTTACGTTGCAGCCATCTGGAGCCAAAATCCCATCTGCCTTCATTCTCTCGTAGTCCGGGCGGTCCCACTTGGTGAAACCCCACTTCTTCGACACGAAAATCTTCTGGCGACCTGGAAACTTGAACTTGGCACGACGCAGAGCCTCGATGACCGTAGCCTTGTGCTTGTCCAGGCTACGCACGCTCAGAATGGGCTGACCGATGTTGACGCGAGCCACAGTTCCCAACGGTTTCCCGAACGCACCACGCATCCCAGTCTGGAGCCTATCGGCACCAGCACAACTCAACATCTTGTTAATTCGGATGACGTGGAATGGGTGAAGACGCATGCGGATGTGGAACTGATCCTTGCCAGCAAACTTCGTCATGTACTTGTTACAGCAAATGCGACCCGCCTCCAAAGCCTGCAGGTGATAAATGAACGGAATTAGGTTTTGATTGATCTCAGAAGCTTCAGAAGTACACAAAAGTAATTTAAGTTGGGAAATTGACTTTACCTCACTAGACAGCTGCTCGTACTCGTCACTGACCAGATGGACACAGAGTGGGAAGTCATCGACGTGCGCCTTCTTCTTGCCGAGGTCGAAGATCCTGATCTTGGCATCGGGGACACCACGACAGAACCGAGATTTCGGGTACGGCTTGTTCTTGCAGTACCGGTAACTGAAATCAAGATCGCAGTAAGTTAATTAAATTAATTATCATGCTTATTATCTGCTCCAAATACTGCAAGTCATAATTTAGTCATCGTAGTCGTCGCTGTGTGCAAAAACCCGTGACCCATTGCCTTGCCTTGCTCCAAAACGTCGGATTGTCGACATTCCCCAATTTACTAACTTTACCCGACTTTAATAAAAAAAAACTGGAGTCAAAAACTTACCAACGTGCCGGTCGGCGACCCATTTTGTCCTCTCAGCTAACACTAATCACGTTTAGCAGTAATTACTTGCAGAATTAATTAATTAATCGCAGCAGACGAAGAAAAAGCATACGGTACGATCTTGTACACTTGAGACCATACACTGCACTGAAATAATGCAAGGCAAGGTAATGAGAATGAGTTTGCCTTATAAAAGCGTAGACCAGCCATGCGGTGCGGTAATGGACTCTACTGTTCATACAGTTGAGCTTGAGCAAGGAAACCTCAACGAATCATGACATCATCGTCCTGCTCTGCTCTGACTGCCTGTATTGCATTAACAAACATGGAGCAAGGATGGCTTGGGCAGCTCGGCTCGACTCTCCAGCCGATTAGAAGTACAAAAAAGTGGAAACGAAAACGAGTCAAATCTTTCAAGTTGACTTGTTAGTTTTCGAGACTGGAAAGTCTGAATCAAGTTTAATTTTTATCTTTTGCAGTGATAATTCACCCAAAATGGCCTCCGAATTCACCTGGCCGGCCCAGTACACCTTTCCTCCCTTTTTCACGTAAGCTTTACTGTTGAAAATTAATAATTTTATCTCAATTTACTGAAAATTGACATCGACACGCGTGTTGTTGTCCCAGGCTCCAACCGAACGCCGACACGCGAAACCGACAACTGAAAATATGGTCCGATCTCATCCTGCAGTACTGCCAGTCCCGCCGCCAGTTCACAATCAGCAAAACGGACGAAATATTTATGAATCAAGAAATTAACAGGCGGCTCAGCCCGGAAGGAATTACCACACTGATGAAATTCATGGAGGGAGAAGGTCGGCTTCAGTTTACGGACGGAGAAAGGTGTGAACCGCTCTATCGGCTTAGGGCCTCAATCTTCTTAGAGCGTTAAGCAATTGACTCATTTATTTGGTTTGATTTTTAGGGGCCTTGTTTTCTGGCATTCACCGCAGGAATGGGCGACGATCATCGACAAATATGTGCATTCAAACGGACTGAAGAATACCGTCGAAACATTTTACGAATTACTGCGAAGCAAGTCCGAATTTCAGGGAATGGAGCCTGAAATGTTTAGGCGGTGCCTAGCATTTTTAGCGAAGGAGGGCAAACTGGAGCTGATTGGGGACGATGGCGTCAAATTCTTTTAATACCTGCCACTACTTTAACGCTAGCTTTCTCATAATCTGCATTCTATTTGCTACATTTATTCGACGAATACAATTTCAAGATATTACGAAATTAACGAAACTTGAGAGTTGAAACGTCCACCGATCAGTGGGATCAATCGGCTTTCGTCCCCGAGCAAGCTAAAGGTGTCGGAGCTCCCTGCAAGATGATCAGCAGTTAATTAAAGAAACTATCAGTCAGCATTGTTTTTGTTATCCGCGCTTTGATTTGATTTTGCTTGGGACTTACCTGCTTTAGTTTTTCGCCGTACTTCGACCAAAACGTGATTTGGCATTTGGTTCTCTGTCCAGTTCTCTTGTCAAACATGCTGCACGCCGAGAACGGAGGGCAATACAAATGCAGACTGACTGCTTGGTCGGTGGGGCTGGCATTCTCGATGCTGTGGAGTCCCATTGAATCGTTGATGTAGCAGACGCCTTTCTCTCTGAGCCGTGCCCTGCCGATTTCTTTGAGCCCGTCTTGTCTATTCTTGTCGCCGTGGGCGTGGTCAGGCCATGCATAGCGGATTTCTTTCAGCTCACCCTGCAGCATTTTCATGAAGCAATGCGAGTCTGCATGGTCGTGAATCGCGGACGCATGCCCGCCGCCCCAGCAGACAAGCATCAAATTGTATTTTCCGTTTCCTTCATTGACCAAATTCCTGGTGTGCCTGCACGGATCGAACTTTGCGAACTTGGCCCATTCGGACTCTTTGCTTTTGTATGCGTCCATCACGGCTTTCACGAGTTCCACGTTCACAGAGTCGCCCGCGAAGATTTCGTGTAACTGACGAATGAGGTCGTCCAACGACGCGACGACGGTGGCGGCGGTGGAGCTCCCATTTGCAGTCGTGGAGCTCATTTTAGATTTATTTAAGTTTTAATTGGTTTGAAAGGTTTCAGAGCCAAGTTTCAACTAACACTAAAAGACTTTAACGCTTTCTTGACTACCACACGTCTGCTTTATCGCTACCTTTTTTTAGCCTCTTACGAAATACCGTGCAAGATTTCATTAGCCTGCCTCCTTTCAAGACTTGCCTTCATAACCTTCGCTAATCTTTTATCTAATCGGGTCGTAGGGCGATTACACTTGCGTGGCATAATGGAATTACCTTGTTGTCATGGACTTTTACAAGAGCAGCATGGAAATGGTCATATCGAGCACGGACAGGCCCCAAAGCGTCACAAAGTCATCTGGCATCGTCCCAAACCAGCCGAGCCGGACATCGAGCGGGGGACACGACCTCTCCACTCGATTCCTGTACGCGCTCTGTCGCGCGTGAGTCCTCCGCTTGACATTGGCGTTGTCTTTGGCATCCCGAAGCAGAGTCTTCGACGACCGCCGAGTGCGGCTGAGGCTCCCACCCGCGTAGACGATGTACAGCGTCATTGTGAGCATAAAAATGCAGCAGCCACCTACGACCAACGGTGAGAGGGCGGCGGAGCCAGAAATTACGCCGCAAAGTGTCAACGAGGAGACGACGACCAGGTAGAGAATGTGGGCCGGAGCGACAAACGAGATGCAGCGGTTAAAGTGGGCGATGAGCATCCGCACGCAGCGGTATGTACAATAAAACTCGGTGCTCAGGAGCCGACGCATGTCTCTGGCGACGACGAGCCCCTGCGAAATGAAAATGGGCAGGAAGTGCAGATACATCATGCAGCCGTCCACGATGCCCAGACCGACCAGCATCTGAAGGCCCGCCCAGACGGGGACCATCGGCAAAGACTTGTGGGCCTGATACACATTATTGCCCTTGACTGCTTGGTGACCGCCTGCACCGCCTCCGCAGATGGGCAAAAGCGGGCCCAGCGCGTGCAGATCGCACCGCACAAACACGTAGGCTGCCACCCAGAGCCAGCAGCACCAGTGAAATTGGACGTAGAAGAGAGCGATGACCTTCGCACAGAATCCGTCGTACTTTGCGTTTGTACTCTGCTCCATGCTGTTGCTGCTGCCGATCTTTGTTCCAGACCGGCGCAAGCGCGGGTACGCCTCCGCCTGAAACTTCTCGTAAAACAGGACCCAGCTGTTGAGGAACGATTGGACCTCCTCCATGTTGAGGAGTGTGTTGGCGTGCATGATCATGCTGTTGAGGAGCGCGGCGCCCGACCCGGCTTGGTACCCGATAATCGCCTTCTCGGCGTGCAGGTCGAATTCCAGTCTCTCAAAATTGTGGTACATTCCATAAAGGATCGTGGTGTCCAGGGCGAGGATGGCTACCACCGTGGCCCGCCAACGGAGAAGGCCGAGCGTGGACTCCGTCATTTCGTACCTATGCCGTTGGCGGTCCCAGCGGACAGGAATGAAGCCGAGGTAGTACGCCGTGTTAATGACGGGCCAGCTCACCTTGCTTGTCTTTGGCCAGCATGCCGGGCACCCCGGCTGCTCGACGGTGAACATAGAGATTGATCCTGACGCGGGAGCAGCGATCGATCTGGACCCGTCTGGACACATTTCTTCCAAGTCCTCGAGTTTCATCGCCATTGTCGTTGTAGTTTATTGAGCTGGCCTCGCCCTCGCCAGTCGCCACAATCTTGAGTCAAGGCTGCCTGATCGGGGTTGATGCAAAAATGTGATGCAACTTTGCCGGAAAACTAGAAAAGTTCAAGAGTGGGTTATTTCAAAGCAAAAACGCAATGATAAGTGAAGAACTGATAAACATCAAATGAAAATCCAGTCAGATTGAGAATCGATCTGATCTCGAATACCGAATATTTAGAAAACATTAAAAACTACTTACATGTAGAGTTTTTGACAAAACTAAAAGCAAGATGTCATGTTTTCTAAAATAAGCTCATAAAATTGGCAGCCGAATTTTGGTCAATTTTGGACTATTACGTGAATTTCCATGTTCGCATTCCATTAGCTTGAGAGTTTGACCATGACTTTTACGTGCGAATAACATATCCTCATTAAGCAAAAAACCTCATTTATTATGCAAGCCCGAAGAGTTCCGTTATTCCGTCGGATTTTAAATTGCATTTTAGTGTAGACTTTGATATCGATTAACACAACATCGTCGACGTATTTCTCTTACACGTATGGAAAGTTAAAGTACGGATCGAATTCAGCGAGCAAAACCTTCACGACCTGCGACGTAAATTCGCGGAACGGCGCGGTCTCCGAGCAGCCGTACCCCTCAAATAGGTCGTCAACTTTGATATCGAAGAAAATCTCGAGGTAGTCCTCCGCGAGATCCGAGAAAGTGCCGACGGTGCTGACGATGAAGTTGGAGATGGTCAGGAGTTCGGAGATGACGCCTGCAATGTTGAGCTGGTCGCCGAGCGGGACGAGAACAACGATGTTGATGATCGTATCGATAAGGCTCAGCCAGTCCCAAATGGACTGGACGATTGGGGGCACGTTTTTGTCGCTCCATTCGCCCAGCGCCCAGAGAACGGTCGAGGGCACGGCGATCTTGTAGACGGAGAAGTACGTGTAAATCTGCATGATAATGCCGATAACCAGCGAAATTATGCCCACGATGCAGATTCCGATGTCGAGTAGATACGACATAAGACCGAGGTCTTCGAGGAAATTGTCGAAACCGTCGCATTCTTCCTCTTCGCTGTCTTCTTCCTCTTTTTCCTCTTCGCCTTCAACCTCCTTCATGTCCTCCTCGGGCTTCTTCTTCTCTTCTTTCATGTCGTTTTCGGTGTTTTCTATCTCGTTTACCTTTTCCGTGTTGGTCGCCGGGTCTTTTGAGACTATATCCACTGATAAGGCCATCTCGTCTCCCATCTCGCTCGCATCTGTGACGGCTTCAGCTTCAGAATCCTGACGCCGGCGTTTGGATTTGTTTGCTTTGGGCTTCCTTCGTGAAAACTTTGTTTTTCGACGGCCGACACGCTTCTTCTTCTTACCCGTCTCTCTCTTCTGAGCTTTCGTCTTTATCTTCATGGGCTTTAGACTCGGCTGACGCTGAGGACGGTTTGAGAATTGCAATGACCTTGACGGTAGTGCAGGCAAACGCAAAGGAAAGGAAGCCGGTGTTGGCGTAGTCGTGGCGAGAATAAATTGGTCTTCTTTGGGACGAGTCTTTGTTTTGGGACTTAAAGAAATGAGATCGGTAGTGCGTCGAGTCGTGAGCGTGAGGGCGGTCAGTGGAATGTCTTCATTACGCATGACTATAATTAGAACCATGCAAGAAAGACTTCATTTCAATGATCAATGCGTTGTAGCAATAACACAGGGCACGGGAGCTAATTGATTAATTGCTTAATTACCGAAAGGAGACTGGATCGGAATCCATTCTGAATGTTGAACGACCTGAGCCGCGATCAGTCTCGTATCTTGGCTATGACTTCTTTGGACGACAGCGTCCGTGGTCACGGTGTGGCCATCGTTTTGTTTTCCTAGTCTCGAGCTGACAGGCTCCGTCAGTAGGAAAAAGATAAGGAGCCAGTAAAGAATTATGGATACGACGGGCAGAAGTTTGATCAGCATGCTGATGCTGCCGAAGATTCGAAATTCCGACGGAAGGCCAGGGCACGGACTGAGCGCAAGAAAATGGCCAAACTGAGCTGAAACTATGTGTCGAATGCGTCGAGTGGTCGAATAAGATAAATTCATAATTCAGTTATTTAAGTCTGTCCCGATTTCAGGTGGCTCGTGCTTACAAAGCTTACATTTTTCATTAACACTTTTTATAAAGATACAGATTGAACAGGAAATCAAACTCCGAATCACGAATGTACATTTTAAAAACTCACTGACCGGAAACTCGCTAATCGGAGGACAAGTGAGTAAGACAATTACACAACGGGCATAAAAATGTGTACAAATATTACAAACACAGTCTGAGGAATATCAAGGCCAAAATCAGCCAGCGTTGACCAACAGCGTGAAGATGAAGACGAAGACTAGGCCCATCGGAACCAGGAGGCTTGGTAGTCGTCGTCCGGTGCGTCGTGCTGGGCCGAACAGTCGTCACCTCGACGAAAAAGCCCTCGATTCGGTCGACGAGCACAAAGTCGTGGGCGGAATTCACGTTGGCTCGAACGACAAACTGAAATACCGAAATACGAACAATTGTACGAAAAGATAGGCAAATTATTACTGCCCTGATGATAAACTAAGCAGTGACCCTTAACTTACTCGACTCGACCCTTCCCCAAGCGGTACGTTGGTACTGATCCATTCGAACTGGCCCGCAGCTCCGGTGCCTGGCTCAATCGTGTAGAAGGGCGTCTCGTCTGCGCCCTGGCTGACCGTAATATTCGCCCGCCCATTCATGCAGTACCGAATCGATACTGATTCGATCAGCTGTGCCGCGCCCGTGTACGCAAAACTCGTGGAAGACTGGGAGTAGTTGTTGGCTGTGCGCAGGAGCTCTGCGCTGTGGGCATCGACCCGATTCACGTCTGCTCCAAACGCGATCTGTGGAAAACTCGCCCAAATTCCTTTCGTGCCCAAGAACGGGTGGAAATTGAAGGAGATTGGGAATTTGTCGAAGAATTGTTTGAGCTGTAGTCCATTGGGCACGTACAAAAAGGTGCCCGACAGTTTCCAGGCACGCCACAGGTCGCGTTCGACATCGAGGACGATGCTGTACTGGACTGTTGGCTGAATTTGAGTGAAGATGATGGAGATCAGGAAGAGTGGCCAGGTGAATCTCATTTCGGCGATAATTAATTTGCGTGAAATTGCAATTGCTACAATGAATGAGAAGATGGTATTCAAATGCACTGAATCAGCTGAGATCAAATCAAAAAGCTGAAGAGCTCAGTTCGTGTTTCCTTCAGCAGAGCGTACAAGAAATGCAACTGGAACTGTATCGTCACGAAAGAAAGGTCGCGTCGTGCTTCGTGCATTTGTTTTATGCGTGCTTCAGAAAAGCCTGAAGAGCAAAGGTTGCTTCAACTTAATCCCTGGCTTGTAAATCATTACTCTTACAAAAAAAGAAGAAACGTCAGCACGCCTTTATTAGCATCAAAGTGGGCTCGTTAAGCTAAGATTACAACAACAAAGACGGAAGGCTAACTTTGATTTGGTGCCTCAAGCAGTCATCCGTCAGCCCCTCACGTCGTGATCTCTCTCGCGTGTTTACTCACTTTATCGTACACGTCTGGAAACGCGTCTTTACACCCAAACTTGGACCGAACCTCATCGTACAGCCGCATATCGAACATATCGCGAAACTCCTGCCGACTCATGTACGAGTCTGCGTACAGCCCCTGAATTCCGTCGTGCTCTCGAGCGAAGGCCTCGACGAGCCGCGTCGAGCGTTCCGGGTCATACTCGTCCTTGTGGGGCGTCGTGCCGTAGATTCCGACGTCGACGTACAGCTCAGCCTCCGGTCCCTTGCACTGGATCATCCCTGGGCGCTTGAGGATCTTGCAGGGACAGAGCCAGATAGGGTAAATCTCGAAATTCGTGTGTATAAAGTCGAGAGATGCTTCTAAATCCTTCAGGGGGATGATAAAATCTTGTAGCATGTGATTAACCACGAAGAACGCTTCGTAAAACGATTTTGGCAGGAGCAGCTTCGAGAGTTGGAAGTTGACCGGGTAAATCCAGCCGACGAGCCAGCGCAGGAGCCAAAAGTTGCCGTACGGGAGCACGACAGGCGTTTCCCAGAAGTAGGCACGCGTGTGGCGATGGTAGTAATCTCGAAGAGGAATGTATTCGAAGTTGTCCTCATTGGCTGCAGCGCCAGCGCCATTTTGAGAACAGATTCGGCCACCTCGGCGACTGCGATGAAGGAAACTTTCGACGTGCTTGAAGAACCAAGGCTTGTACCAACGATTGATATGATTCACACGCGCGCCAAGCGGCGCGTCGTTCGTTTGGTCACCGTACATAACCACGAATTTGTCGGGCCCGTACTGGATTCCCTCGACAAACTCGTGCTGGCTCGATTCTAATAGCTGGCGGGCTTCGGACACGGATCGAGTCGGGATGTACTCCAGCTTGACGTATCTACGAACAGCCAAAATGGACTGGTAAATGACGACGAAGACGCGAGTTTTGGAAGGCAAAAGGCAAATTACCTTTTAGCGGATATCAGTGGCATTTTAACCGCTGTCACAAACCCCAGTGTCCCATGCGACCATGGAATTGCGTAAAACAAGTCTGGATTCTCGTCCCGTGAGCAGGTGATCACTTCTCCAGACGCAAGCACGATTTCGATGGAAATCAGCGCGTCCGCCACGAATCCGTGCTTATGCGAAGATGTTTCGAGTCCGCCTCCGCATGTGACTCCACCGACGGTGAGCGTTTCAAACTCTGGAACGACTGGCACTGTCCAGCCCTTCGGGAGCAGGATGGCTGTCAGTTTGCCCATCATCATACCGGGCTCGACGGTCAGCGTGCGGGATGCCTCGTCGATCTCCACAATGTCATCCATGTCGATTTCGATCTGCGTAAACTTGCTCTTCGTCATGTTGTGCACGGAGAGC
>WIXG01000900.1:0-16602 GCA_009869945.1 Mesaphorura yosii | reverse complement strand
TCGGCAGTCGAAGGTAGAAGCATTGCACTAAAGCCGACATCGAGGAATTCATTTCCATATTATTCACCAATAAACCGGAATGGGCAGGAAGGTTTAATTTGTTCCTTTTGCATCTTTCCTTCTACCCGCAGTGGTAGCCAGAGGCAATGAACATCACCGGGCATTGAGGCAAATTTTTTCCGAATGCCCTATGCCTAAGGTTGATCAGCAGCAGTAGGCAGAGGCAACGAACCGTAGTCGACACTGAGGCAAACTTTCTGCCCATCGCTTGCCTGCCGTCGATCGATTGTGACAGGCAGAGGCAACGAACCGGACTTGACGCAGAGAGAGATTTTCTGCCCTCTTGGCTGCCCCCGATCAGCAGTGGCAGGCAGCTGCTACATCGAACTGGACTTGGATGCAGAGTAAAACAAAAACTGTGTGAACTTGAAGAGAGATTTTCAGTCTGCCGCCTGCCTGACGCCAATCGGCAGCGGCAGGCAGCTACAATGAACCGGAGTAGACTTCGAGGCAGATTTTCTGCCTGCCGCTTGCCTGACGCCAATCGGCAGCGGCAGGCAGAGGCAAAGAGATCGACCCGACACGGAGGCAGATTTACTGCCTGCCTCTTGCCTGCCGCCAATCGGCAGCGGCAGGCAGCAGCAATGAAGCAGAGTGGAGTTCGAGGCCGATGGGCACCAGAAGGCAGCTACAATGAACTGGTGTGGGCTTCCAGGCATATTCGCTGCCTACCGCTTGCCTACCTCTGATTGGCTGCGGCAGTAAAGCGTACCGAATTTTTATCCAACACAGTTGAATGCCAACCCCTGCCATTTTTCCGTGTGGCTGTGTTTGTGTTCTCGCAGCGGGCTGCATGTGTTTGAGTTTGCGTGTTGTGTATGCTTCATGTAGCCTAATGGAATTGAACTATGGTTGCACTATGAACCCGAGTGTGCTTGTTCTCTCTTTGCGGGAATGAGCGTGGTTCGTATTTCTTATGCTGCTGCTGCGTATGAACTGGTACTAGTTAGTGTCATTACCTTTTGTGCATAGTGTCGTCCAGTTTGAAAGTCCAGTCTTTCAGACGTGCTATGTGCTCGTTTTCATATATTGTGTGTAAAGAAAATAAGTGAGTTATATTTCGGTGGTTTAGTTGGTTTTCAGTGGTTTAGTTTTTTGCTACTGTTCTGCCGAATCGTCAAATATTTGCCTGCATCTGGAAATTGTAGAAGGTGAGTCGCATTTTGAATCCGTTGAAGAATTTGGACCTTCTCAGCGCAACTCGGACTCATTTCGGCCGATAGTTCTGGCAATTTAGTGCAATTGTTTCATTGCAGTCAATTCGAGGCTTTCAACGGATTTCGTGAAGGAGGAGTGTGTCTAATTTTCGTGTATAACCGCTTCAGTGGGTAACCATGCGCCTTCCGAATTATGATAGTACTCGTCTTGACGTATTTAAAAATAATTATGATAGCAGACATGGATGAGTTGAGACGGGCTGAAAGTGAGAAGAGGCCTCTACCAGAGCCCCAGCCCACTTCGTCGAAGCGTGCTCGAACCGATAAATACAGATACGACAGCCAGGCCAGGCTTACGTTGGAGGCAGTCGTCGAAGAATTTGACAATCTGGAGAAAAGGCCTATTGGTGTTTTCGCTGGTCCGCTAGTCAAGGCAATTGTCAATTTTGCCGAAGAAGTGGAGCCGAGAGATTGGAGACAGCTGCTGGCGAAGAGTGCAGGCGCTGATGTCAACAAAAATGCTGTTCTCCAAAAACTTCAACATCATTACAAACAGGCGTTACTGGACACCATCAGTACGGAGGAGACGCTTAAATGGCCTTGGCCAGCAACTCCGGGCAAGCCATCTACGGCACTTACTTCAGAAATCATGTAAGCCTGTTTATATATTTGCTGAAATCTGTAATCTGTAACCGATTAAACCCCATACTGCGTGTAGAAACGGGAAAGATTGGATGCGGGCACGGATGAGAACAATCCGTTCGATGTTGGTGAACCCGAAGTCAGATGACTTTTCCCTCATCTTTTGTGCGCTCTTGGTTAAACTTTTCGGTAATCGCCATGAGGCTCGTTGTTATGCCGGAAATGACTTACTCATAATACTAAATAACTTTTGTATTAAATTTTTCAAACGTGAAAGACAACTCTTCAAACAGTTGTCCCACGCGAGATGCAAGGCTCGAGATTTTGGGAAGAGAAATCGTGGACAAGTACAGTGCCTTGAAAGCGAAATCCAGCGTGCATTCAATATGGCACAGGAAGATCACCTTGTCGGACGCGTTGCGGGAAGGTTTTCCTTTTGCATATCGTGAGATAGCTGGAGGGGTCACTCTGTTTTTGTCCACGGTAAATTGTAAGTGCAGCTCTCCAAAACGGGCCTAGTATTTGGTACTTTTCAATGAAATGTTTTATTTTAAATTCTGTGCGTTCACTTTGCAGGCCCGACGCCCGAGCACGATGGCACAGTTCTTTCTTCTGAGGATGAAGTGCAAATTCAATTTGAAACGAGGAAACCCACAAATTTCGAATTAAGTGCGAATACTGAGAAGCGTTTGGCCGACGCAAGGCGAGATCTATATGAGATACAGAGTCAGCTATCTAAAGCCGAAGAAGCAGTCACCGAACTACGAAAACAGGTTTCTACTAAGAATGAAGAGATCCTGTACCTGGAAAAGGCTCGAACACGAGAGATTCAGAACCGCAATTGGGCAGAATTAACCCGGAACAAGTTGATCAAAAATCCGAACAATTTTGATCAGGAAGCGTCTGACATCTTTTGCGCGCTGAGAGGTTTACGCAGCTACCAGGAAGAGACGAAACAGCCTACGTTCGTCGAGTGCGTCAAGACCCTCCTTCCACAGCAGTATGCAGATTCAATCACTCTGGAGCTTTAACGCTTGAGTCGTAAGTGTGCAATTTGAGTAGTGGATAGAATATGCACTTCGTCGCTTCACGTGCTTTTGTTTGACGTTGAACAGAGATGGAGTCACTTGCCAGCGGAGAGGAAGACCCCGAGGAATCTGCCGATAATTTCCAAAATGCAGCTGGAGAAGTTATCACTGAGCCAGTTGCGAAGGACGCAGAAGACGACGCCTCCGATATTGATGAGCTGACTGAGAATGAAATGAATGCATATGGCTTGAGTAAGCCAGCTGGAAGTCCTAACGCTGACATTGAATCGCAAGCCTATACAATTAGTGAGGCAACCATGCATGCATGTAATATTTATTTTGATGAGATAACACGATATTTTTGGCTTTTTTCGTTTCAGACAGTTTGGACAATGCTTTGCAGATGGCGGAAAAAATTTAAGAACCCTCAGGCATTGACGAAGATTTATTGTTAGCTAATCGCCTTATTAATTACTATTTACTCTCTTTCTCACATTATTAACTTGACATCTAGATAATAGAAACCTAATAAATTAATCTTTGTTTGAGACTTACCTTGCTTTGTTCTATTAAACTGAAACTGATTCGGACACACGCGATTAATTATTCAAACTTTGCGCTTCCATATAAATTTAGAAAGCCCGGTCGCACGGGACAAAACTTCACCCCATTGTGCGTTCGCCACTTTATTAACCGAAGTCTTGCCCTGCCTCTATAATTCGGTTTCGGAGGCCGGATTATCATGGGACAAGAGCTGAGACATCCGAATTCTTGAACATTTAGTTACATGAAGGCGCTGGCCGTCGCCATTCAGCAGAGGCAGGCAGATGCAATGAACCGGAATGGGCTTCGCGGCAGATTTTCTGCCTGCCGCTTGCCTGCCGCCAATCGGCCGCGGCAGGCAGCTACAATGAACCGGAGTGGACTTCGAGGCAGATTTTCTGCCTGCCGCTTGCCTGACGCCAATCGGCAGCGTCAGGCAGAGGCAAAGAGATCGACCCGACACCGAGGCAGATTCTCTGCCTACCTCTTGCCTGCCGCCAAACGGCAGCAGCAGGTAGAGGCAACGAGTTCGACCCGACACCGGGGCAGATTTTCTGCCTGCCGCCTGCCTATCGCCGTTCGGCAGCGAGAGGCAGCTGCTATGAACCGGAGTGGGCTTCGAGACACATTTTCTGCCTGCCGCCGTTCGGCAGCGGCAACGAACCGGGCTGCATTTGGAGGCAGAGGGAAGAAAGACGGACTGGACTTGAGGGCAGATTTTCTGCCTGCCGCAGTTCGGCAGTTGTGGGAGTCGGAATTAGTGTTGGGGGCACGCATTCATATGTCCTTGATTGAGCGTCATGTTGGAACTGCTTTCGAGGTTGAAGGAACTTTCAGTCAGCTTTCATTTAGTAACCTTGCCGTGTGCTACTGAACCAGCGTGTCTGGTTTCGTGTCAGTCTAAATATTTCTGTGGGCGAGTACAGTTGCAAGTTTTAGTTTCCGCAGTGTAGCGTTTGAAACTGTTCGACATTCATAGATTTCGTGGTGCCAGTTTGTTAGGGGTTTTCTGTGTTAGTCCCTACACTACTACTTTAAACTCGCCTCGTCTCGAAAGCTACTCTACAGTCAGCAACACAGTCGAACACTTGTCCTGCTTTCCCTAAGAATGGTAAGTCCAACAATCTCAGTGGTACCTCGGAGGCTATTCAACCATTGCCATACATGTCTTTATGGTTTAATTTTCAGGAGGATCCATACGCCAGTGACGACGAGATGAAAGCTCAGCCTGGATTCATGGAGTATAAGCCCCGTAAGTAGTATTTAAGGACACGCATCCTTCGCATGAGCCAGTATGCATTTTAGGAAACTTTTGTACAGGAATCATTGGCGATCCGCACCCTGGGAAGGTCTTGGAATCATCTACGTTGAGGTTGGTTCCAATTCCAGACATCAAGTATCGACTCCACGCACCTGCTACGAACTCGGGAGTATCCGCGCTACAATATGAAGCCGTGGCGCTTATCTGTCAGGCTCAGGAGTCTTTCTTGCCGAGCGGGCAGAGAGCCGGGTTTCTGCTCGGTAAGTATTCGTACGCTAAACGTATTCGCTGCCATAGTATATTTATGTCGGTATCCGCTAACAGGTGACGGTACTGGTGTCGGTAAAGGACGTCAGATTGCATTCGCCATCAAAGAGAATATCGCATGTGGGAGAAACGTGTCCTTGTGGGTCTCATCCTCCGGCGACTTGGAATTCGACGCTGCGGCAGATCTCCGAGCTGTGCGATGCAACGCACCGGGTTTGGAATGTCAAAAGCCTACACCTCATTGACGAAAGAACAAAAGCGAAGCCCCTCGTGTTATTTGCTACCTATAATAACTTTGTCCCGCGCAGTGAGGGGGCACTTCAGCCTGAAACGCTAATCGAGTTCCTTGGAGGAAGCAATTATGAGGGATTGGTGAGTAACTTTTAAATCATTCAGTTTCGCCTTATTTGAACCAAAGCATTCTTTTGATATTTTAAGGTTGTGCTAGACGAGTGTCACAAGGCCAAGAATTACATGTCGACGGAAGTTGAGGAGTCACCCAGCAACAACAAGAAGAAGAAATCTTCCAAAACAGGACAAGCTGTTTTTGATCTGCAAGAAAAGCTGCCTAACGCTCGAGTTTTGTACGTGTCCGCGACAGGGGCAACTGACATTAAGCACCTCGGGTACATGACCCGTTTGGGGCTTTGGGGCCCGACGCGATGCTTTGGAACATCCTCTGAATTTATCGATGGCATGGAAGCAAGGTAAAACTCTGCTTATCTGTACTGCAGCAGCACACATTAAACAATTTAATATTTCAGAGGCGTTGGAGCGATTGAGCTACTTGCCGTCGAACTGAAAACAATGGGCGTATATCTGTCACGCCAAGTGGGGTTCGAAGATGTCAAGTTCAGCACTGAACAAGTGCAGCCGACCCAAAAATTCTTAGCATTGTACACGGCGTCCTCGAAACTTGTATGCCGTAAAACAAAAATTTGTTGGTTTTTTAAACGTTGAAGACTATGCTTGTGGTTTCAGTGGCTGCTACTATCTGATCGGTTGAGGGGAGACCCAGAGTTGAGAACCAAGGCTTCCGCCAGGTTTTACTCAAGGCAACAAGATTATTTCGCTGCCCTTTGCGTGTCGTCCAAGGTGGATCGGCTGGTAGACCTAACGAAGTAAATTTTCAGCTTTCTCTTTCGGAGCTTGAAACCATGCCGGTCTTGATGCATCTCTTTTACGACGATTACAGCGAAGCGGTTGAGGACGGGAATTCCGTCATTATTGGACTCCAACATACGGGAGAGGCATCCCAAAGAATGTCCGATGACTCCAGCATTCTGTAAGTGATGTACGTGCAGAGAAATCCTATGGCCTTGACACTTAGACCGGACACTTCTCAGAGCAATATTGAAGAGCACCATGGAACTCCTTGGCTTGAACGTCCCTGAACTTGACCAACACCAAGCAAAAAGGGCGAAATGCACAGACTCCATCGACAGCCTTTACGCGGAGATCTTTACAAACGTTCAGCCGACGACCTTAGGCTATATTATTCATAGGTTAGGTGGTCCAGACAATGTCGCAGAGGTAGGAATACTACTAAGTAGGTTATACTTGACGTTAACCAGTTTGCTAAATATTTGACATTCCGGCAGCTAACCGGCAGAAGTCCCACAGCAAGAACAAGGTCAATCACCACTGCCGCTGCAGAGGCTCCGGAGAGTGGTAGTTCTTCAATCCTTCCGGAGGATGAAAGTACCACGTTGAATGCTGCTGGTCTTTTCGTCAGAACAAATAAGAGGAAAACCATTGTCACCGCTTCAGTTTCTTCTGCGAGTGGAAACTCATTTCGAGTCCCTTCATCCCAGGTTCCGACGAACAACGACGGTACAACAACACTAAGCTTTCGGCCCTATTTGTATATTTTCTGAGCTTGTTTCTATCTAAATTTAGAAAAGAGGAATTTCCAAATAAACAAAAAGAAGATCGCCGTGATAAGTGAGGCAGCTAGCACAGGAATCTCCCTTCACTCGGAGATCCCCCCCGCCGTTGGAAGTTTCGGTCTGAAGTCCGAAGTAGGTGAGGAGAGAGATACGCGACCGAGACCACGCGTGCACTTTACGATAGAGTTTGCTTGGAGTGCCGATAAGGCAATACAGCAACTAGGTCAGCATTTCTTTATTTCCATTGACCTTAAAACTTTCGTCATATACAGTACGACGTCATTTTATAGGTCGAAGTAACAGAACTAACCAAGTTTACAAGCCGGAGTATTGCTTTCTACTCTCACCGGTACCAGCCGAAAATAGGTTCATTAGTACAATCTTGGACCGTTTACAGCTCTTGGTAAGCGCTTTACCGTACTGATTCTTCAACCTCTACTATTACATGATTATATCATTTCTCCAGGGTGCCATAACCAACGCGGATAGGAATGCTTCATCATTTGGTATCGAAGCGCGATTTGGCACCAATGTGCCAGCAAGCAAATTGGCGTTGAAACACCTTGTTGAAATCGCGAATGGGACGCTTGAGAGTGTATCGGTGTATCTGAACCAACCGGAAAGAGTACTGAACCTCACGAAGCGTCTCGGAACACTGGAAACAAAAGCCTCTGGGAAAGCACGGTTGTCTGGGCAGGAAAAGGTGCTAAACCAGTTTATGAATCGCCTGATGATGATAGAATTAGAAGACCAAGAAATGATTATATCGGCCCTATCGACCCTTGAGAGCGAGATCATAGAAAAAATGCGTGAAAGAAATCAGCTGGATGAAGGGATCAAAGGTTAGGTTAGGTTAGGTTAGGTTAGGTATACTCCATTTCACATGAAAATGCGTAATTTTCGGAGGTTTAGGGTTTTCTCACTTTAACATAACCCTAGAGTAAATATCAATTTTTACCCATTTGCCGAACGTGATACACATTGCAAGTTTCATCCTCCATTTTTTCATTTCCCATTATTCCAATTTTCATTTCTATTTTCCATTTTCCATTTTTCCATTTTTCCATTTTTCCATTTTTCCAATTCCATTTTCCATTTTCCGTTTCTATTATAAGCAAACTGGAAAAATGGAAAAATGGAAGTGGAAAAATGGAAAATGAATTGGAAATATGGAAAATGGATTGGAAATATGGAAAATGGATTGGAAATATGGAAAATGGATTGGAAATATGGAAAATGGGAAAATGGAAAATAAGAATTGGAAAAATGGGTTAATGGAATGCAGCCAGGACAAAATAAAAAATGGGAAATGGAAAAATGGAAAGTTGGAATGGAGTTAGGAGGAAATGGAAAAATGGAATGCAGTTAGGAGAAAATAAAAAATGGAAGAATGCAATGCAGTTAGGAGAAAATGGAAAATGGAAGGGTAGAAACTTGGTACAAAATAGAAATATGGAAAAATGGAAGGTTCTGAGTTTCGAGTATTGGAGTCCGAGTTTTAGGGGTTCAGATTTCGAGTTTTAAGTTCGGTGGCTGTGTGTGGGCCAATTCAGACTGTACGACGCCTTTCAAATTGTGCACTTGTGTGTTAACCAGTAGGCACTAGCCAATACACGGCTGTAATGGTGGATTAGAGGGTGACTCAGGGGCTATTCGGACGATATAAATGCGGTCAACCAGAACCCTACAGAATCAGTCGCTGAGTGTAGCCCGAGGTGGTCAGACGTTTAGATTGCAGCTACGCTGTATTACATGATACTTGTAACTTGTACTTTCAAACCAGGTGTAACTAATTTTTTTTTAAATTAAGACAATGGCTACATTTATTGTTGATTGTATGGTGGACAGCATGAACATAGCTCCGAAGGTTGACGGTATACTTCTGCTGGGAAGCAGTCTTGAATTTCTGACCCCGAACACGAAGATTGCAGTGAAGTTTCCATTGTTTGTGGAGTACGTTGAAAAGAGAGAAATGAAAGGTTGTCGGACTGTAGCAGAGGCAAAAGGCATTTGGCAGGTTAGACTTACCCGTGCATTGGACCTCCCGGTGTCGTGCTTGTTTTGGAGCTGTAACAGATATGTGCCTTATCGGGATTTGGCTTCTCTTTTGTCTGCTGCTTTCAACGATGCAGTCCGCGAAATGGAAAATTCGGAGACCAGTGTTTGTTCAATGCAACAAGAAGATCATTTATGTTCTCAAAACGTTCAGACCTACAGAATTGTGTTTCATTGTGATTATGGAGTCTTCAGCAGATGCTTGTCCAGGAACATTGAAAATCGTTTGGCCGGAGAGGGTAACGAAATGGAGTTAAACTTCTGCTTCATGGCAATGGAAATGGGACAAAGTGGAGTGGCTAGAAAAATTCTCGATGCATTCGATCAAACTGGCAACTATAAAATCATTGAAGCAATTATCCATTATGCGTTTGACGTTAGAAGACGAATGGAACACGCATTTTGGAAGCGAGACGAAGTCTTGCAAGGTATTGGGAGAAGACCGAACGATGAGTACTACCCGTTAGCTCTGAGCGGAGTAGGGAACTTTTACTTTCAATTTGCCGATTGGGTTGCTGGTGCAAGCGGATCCGTGGTCAGTGAAGTTAAACTGTATAATAAAATTGGAAGTCATGTGCAGCGTCAAAGAAGTGGGCCGTTTACACGAAGTGTTATAGGGCAAGCCCTAACCAGTTGCGGATATGGGAAGTTCGTTGACCACAGATCTAGGAGCAAAATTGAAGCTGACATTGCACGATTTCGAAAACAGGCAGGCATTGTGAATCGACTTCTGGAGCATTTTTCAACACCACGTAGCAGCTATGCCCGTGCGGAAGTACTGGTGTCCACCATCGACCCGGACTTCAACTACCAATACCAGGGACAACTCACCGCACTGCGTTTCTTAATCGACCATGAAGTTTTGAAAGAGGAGTGTCTTGTCTTTCTGTCAACAGAAACGGTACATGAAAATATGAGAGGCGTGGTAGAACAAATTCTTTGTGAATTACCCAATGTTGTTTCAATAGGTGCACCAGCGACTTGTGATGTACATGAAGCCGGCTATCAATCAAATCGAGTATCAACTAGACCGATTGGATTACTGCGCGGCTACTAATATGCACTTTGAGTTCTCTTTGATGGACCTTCTCAACGTGGCCGCATCAGAAGCTTTATTGGCATTCATGATTTATGGAAGTGCTAGACTTCATGAGTACACCATGTGCCGA
Source organism: Mesaphorura yosii (assembly GCA_009869945.1). Lineage (NCBI taxonomy): Eukaryota > Metazoa > Arthropoda > Collembola > Poduromorpha > Tullbergiidae > Mesaphorura > Mesaphorura yosii. The sequence goes on along the minus strand of WIXG01000900.1, from coordinate 6,531 downwards.
GATTTGGGTATTGTATCTCACAAATTCCGCAAGATTGGTAGTAGTGTTGGTGGTGCCTTGGCAATTACTCCTGACATTTGCACCGGCGTGTGCATATTTGGTCAATTGTTGAAGTACACGCCAAGGGCGGATCTTACTGAACTCATCAAAGTTCCAGGAGGGTTAGCTTACTTTAATTTTCTGGAAAACGCAGGAAGTGTTAGTAAAGGAGAGGTTACCTTGCCAGCCCGAGCAATTGCAGAATTAATTATCCGTTCGTCAGTACTGCAACAGAAAAGGAGATATACCGGGCGTCTTCAGGAAACCCACAAAAGAGTTTACAGTGAGAACGTTGTACCCCAAAGCAGTACAGAATTTGTCAATTGGTTGGTCAATCCAGGATAATCCACTCTTCAGATCCTGTCAGCATTGTCAGAAGCTTGTGAACGCTGCTGTTGTCCCGCAACCTAACCAAGAGGCTTTAACACACATGGATATGGTCATCCCGCAATTTGTGAATGCCAAAAAATTCAACGTTCCAATTAACACAAAAAAGGGTGAGATCAGAATACCTCCAAACTTTGTCCTTCTGGGCGCAGAACCTGTCATTGGGCAGGCCTTTCATGCGATTTTCGGTGCCCAGAATCTTTGCTCGTACTTGACGACGTTACGTTGACGAGACGAGTGACGACCCGTCATGACGACTCGTAACGGTGTCCTGGACCCCAAAACCGTTCACCGACTCGACGAGATTACGATGACGAGACGAGTGACGACTCGTCATAACGAATCGCAACCGTGTCCAGGACCCCAAAAACAGTTCGCCCTTGCGACGACGTTACGTTGACGAGACGAGTGACGACTGGTAATAACGACTCGCAACCGTGTCCAGGACCCCAAAACCGTTCACCGACTCTACGACGTTACGATGACGAAACGAGTGACGACCCGTCATGACGACTCGTAACCGTGTGCCGGACCCCGAATCTTTGCTCGGACTTGACGACGTTACGATGACGAGACGAGTGACGACCCATCAGGACGACTGTTTACCGTGTGCCGGTCCCCAAACCAGTTCGTCGAATCGATGACGTTAGAATGGCGTGCCGACTGACCGTTGATAATCGTGTGATGAATTTACGGATTTTGTATATTTGGCCTTTGAAATTCGTTTCAGTGATTTCGTGTGTTTGCTTTGGTCGGACGGTTACAATGGAATAAAAAAATTGAAGTTTCTTTTTTATCTGGTAATAGTTGTGACTCATAAGTTCGGCGACGTTCCTATTTTGTGTGCTCTATATTGTTTCATAGTTTGGACCTCAATAAATGGCGAAATAATATTTTATTATGCCGTCGAAACCCACAATACGGAATTTTAGAACCCCAAATTTCGGAATATTTTTAATGCCACCACACGTTCAGCAACCTAATAAAAACGTGTTTCAAAATAAAAGTACGCAATATTCTTACTCCAAACGTGCGCAAAGATACTTGAAAGGGCCTACAAACAATAATGAAAAAATTATAGATAGATCCTGTAACATTACACCGCAAGCGAGAAACGAAGATTTCCTACAACTAAACGGCACCATATGAAAACCCAAGATCTATATACAACGAAGTCGATTTCATGGAACCCTAAACTTGAAACATGTGAAACTTAACACATGAGGATAGTGGGCCCTACTGAATAACATTGGCCACTAGCCAAATACATGGCACACATCCATTAAGCCTAACCTAACCTAACCTAACCTAACCTAACCTAACCTAAGGTAAACGTACATTACTCCGTACATATTTAGCCCTGTGTTACTTTCACTACTTGCTTATTTCTCGCTTGCTTCTATAGGTTCGTGCTTGTAATTCACATGACTAAACTCAAGTACCTCCCCAAATTTCAAAGTGAAAAGGAAGCAATATTTCAAGGGATGCCATAGTTGAAGGGATACCACAGTTGAAGGGATGAAACAGCGGAAGGGATGCCATAGTTGAAGGGATGCCACAGTGGAAAGGATGCCATAGTTGAAGGGATGCCACAGTGGAAAGGATGCCACAGTGGAAGGGATGCCACAGCGGAGAGGATGCCATAGTTGAAGGGATGCCACAGTGGAAGGGATGCCACAGCGTGACAGAGCCTTTTTACACGTAAATTTTCATTGCCACAGCAAATACACGCCGATATTCCATATAACCTAACCTAACCTAACCTAACCGTTCTGTTCGTTCTGCCTGAGCAAACGATTAATAAACGAAGTGATATTTACGAGTTAAATGATACAACCTTGGAAATCATCACCTAGCTGCTGGACAGCTTTTTCTCACTCCACGGCACCTCCATCGTGATATGCACACGCTGCCTGGCAACGAAGCCTCGCGTTGCGGGATTCCAATTAGGCAGACGTGTCGCATGCGTGCCGCAGTACGCCGCGTCGGACGCGGAGGCGGACGCATACTTGTCCATCCAGGCCAACAAACGGTCGCACGACAGACGTGCCGAATACGTGCCGCAGTACGCCGCGTTGGACCGCGAGTCGGACGCCGTGTCGGACGCATGCTCTTCCATCTGGGCGAAGAAATGGACGCACGACGGATGTGCCGAGTGCGTGCCGCAGTACGCCGCGTCGGATGCATGCTCTTCCATCTGGGCAAAGAAGCGGACGCACGACAGACTTGTCGCATGCGTGCCGCAGTACGCCACGTCGGACGCGGAGGCGGACGCATATTTGTCCATCCAGGCCAACAAACGGTCGCACGACAGACGTGCCGAATACGTGCCGCAGTACGCCGTGTCGGACGCCGTGTCGGACGCCGTGTCGGACGCCGTGTCGGACGCCGCTCCGGAAGCATGCTCTTCCACCTGGGCGAAGAAACGGACGAAAGACAGACGTGTCGCATGCGTGCCGCATCGGACGCGGAGGCAGACGCATACTCTTTCACTTGGGCGATGAAACGGACGCGCGAAAGACGAGCCGCATGTATGCCGCAGTACGCCGTGTCACTCAAGGTTTTTACCTGAACCCTCTAAATAATATACGAAAGCTGGGAAAAGCGCGTCGAATCTTATTCGAACATACTTACTCGCTAAAATCAACATGGACAACCGACCTAATCGCACTTCCAAGCGCCAAGTACGGAAATTCATACTGATTTAACACGGAGGGCATGGGGCCCATAAGGAATAACATGGTGCCATATCAATTAACATGGCACTCTCTTCTAAAACCCTAACCTAACCTAACCTAACCTAACTAGGTAAACTCGAATTGGTTCAATTAATTCGTCTGCTTGGCTTTGAGTTTTCGTGGCGGGTTAAACAAAGGCACCTGCGACGATAAATTATGACAATTTATGGCGAAGAGGCATTGAAATTCAGCTACAGCTTCAATGATAAATTTTCATCCGTTGAAGTTTACGTCAATGGTGAACCTTTAATTAACGAGATGGTAATAACACAGTATTGCAAAAAAAATTCTGAATAATGCGCGTGTGAAATCGTCAGATTGTTCAACATTAATTGAAACTGACTCAACTCGGAATTCCAGAAAATCTGAATTTCAATGAGTACAGCTGCAGCTTAATTCCACGAAAATTACTCTGAAGCCTGAGCTAGCAATTGAAAGAACAACGGCTCATCAATCATAGTCACGTCAAGTGTCATAGATTAATTATATTAAATATATTTTTTTTATCTGTGATTTGTAATTTCAGTCGGTTGTGGGTGAAACACTAATGGAATTGCAATGTTGTATAAATCCCGTGCACCTTGCTCTAACTGACATCTGAGTTTATCTCTCATACTTGAGTGTGTGTGGTGGTCGATGTGGCATCCGAATTCTATATGAAATGAATCTGAACTCCCTAGAATCAGAAGCATATTTGTCGGCTTGTTTGCGAAAATCGCGGGATTACTTATATTTGTTCTGATTATCGCTCTCGCAGGTTAGGGTCTTATGGGGAATCGCCGTGTTATTAGATAGGGAAGGTAAATTCTTGTATAAATGGAAAGCGTCTTTCGGTTAGGATTTCAAAGGATCACGTTAAACTTTTTTGTTGGTTATTGATTAGGCAACGCAGCCACTTTTAACTGGGACAGTGATTTTGAATTCCATTCCAGTACAACTTATTTTTGAGTACTTATCAAAGGTAAACCGAGTAAATCTTTAAGTACTAATCTGGAAGTTTAAATTTATTTGTACAGAGAAATTTCTATATGGAGTATCGTCTAATTAACGTATGTTTTTTTTTATTTTCCGTTCCAAAACCGCCTGTTAAAATAAATTTAAACAACAGCGTACATCTCTTCATAGTCTTAACAGAAACCTGCTAATGAGATACGTTATATGTGTCTTTTTTAAATTTAGCGTTGATGGCTCTCATGTTTCAGTTAACTTAGGTAGTTTTATAAAAAAAAACAATTTAATTCGCCTTTCAAGTGAATAATAGGGAAAAGAGATTTAGTGGTTTTCTAAATTTGTCACTGGTCTTATGTTTAGATTGAGAGTAGAGAATTTAACATGATCATGGAGGAAGACGGTAATGCGTACTCGAACTTGAGTGAAAAATTGAAGAAGAAAAAAGAAAAAGAATCCAAGTTCCAGAAGTATGGGAAAAACATAACCAGTATTCTGAGAATGGAATTATTAAAAACCCAGAAGCAAACTCGCCTTCATGATTATCAAGTAGAAGCCGTCCTAAAAGCTCGATTACACTTTCAACAGTTTTTTGGTCCAGATCAGCCAGTGACACCGGCTCTTATTACCGCCCCACCTGGGTCTGGTATGTTATTAAAATATTATTTAGTGCAATGAGTTAATTAAAATTTCCTCTAGGTAAATCTGGAATGGTGGCATTATTGCCTTATGTACTATCATCAAAAAAAGTTTTAATTGTTACACCTGGTTGTGTCATCTCTGATCAAATTGAAGAAACATTTGGACATCCCAAAATCGAAAAATCTTTTTTTATGAAATGTAATATCTCCTCCGTAGAGCCTAAAGATTTGAAGAATTTAGTGGAGCATCCTCATAAAGCTAAGAATCAAGATGATATTGAAAATATGACAGCGCATAAACTTGTCATCTCCAATGTTCAAAAATTTGCTGGCACATCAAAAACCAGTCTTTCATCAAAGGACAAGGATTTGGAACAAAAAATGACTGAAATATTGAATGAATTTGATACTGTTATAGTGGATGAAGCACATCACTACCCTGCTCCAACCTGGAAAAACATTGTGAGTCGTTTCAATGAGAAGAAGGTGGTTTTTCTCACAGCAACACCGTATCGTGGTTCCGGAGCAAATTGTGTTCACATTAAAGATATGCCTGGCTTCAACATAACGGAGGTTTACGATATTCCAAGAAAAAAACTGGAAGGTAATAAAAAATTTAAAAATCATGCGATAATTAATTATTGATTGCTTATACTCTTCCGTCAGGTAAAACCATTCGGGAGTTGGAGTTTATAGAAATTGAAAATCCTGTCGCAAGTATTTCTTTGAAAAATCTTGACCCTGAATTTTTGGAGTTCTTGAGTAAAGATATAAAAGATCTACTTGCTAAGCACAAAGATATGGAACCACGTTTGGATAAACCACAAGCTTTAGTAATGGTTAAGACCAAGATAGAGGCTTTAGAAGTATCCAACGCTCTAGGAGAAACAGCAACATGTATTTACAGTGGTAAAGTTGGTCAACAGGTAAACGAATAGGACTCATAGTCATTGTAACACTGATCACGTATCGAATTTATTTTGATACAGAATCTAAGGAAATTCACCGATGGAATCAAGCAAATTGCTGTCGTCTGTGGAATGCTTCGTGAAGGATATGATAACCCCAATGTAACTCTTTGTGTCATTCTTTTTAAGTGTGGATCCCGAGTACGATTTGAGCAATTCTGCGGACGCTGTATGCGTATGAATCAAAACTTAACAACAACGACAAGAGCAATGCTACCAGACCGAACAGTTGGTACTGTTCTTAGCTATCAGTATTTCGATCAACAAAAATTGTGGGATATGAGAGACCAAATAGCAGAAGATCTTGAAGAAGATTTAGAAAATTTAGAAGTAATAGACGATGAGTGATTTCAGGAAGTTCTGCATATTCAGAAAATATGTTTGTCAGTTTAATTTTCTATTTCAAAATTTATTTGATATGAAAATATTACTATAATATTATAATATTAGTATATTTTATATACTAGATGCATTATTAATCGACAGGACTTTTATTAGCACATCTTCATTGTGCTTATGGATTCGCAAATGTCTGTGCGTCCGTCTGTCCCGGGTTATTTTTAAAATGCAATTCGGGGTTGCTTCACTAATTCAGATCAAAATGTCGTTTGTCGAGCTCGCATTTACCATTTCATCAAAACGACGACAGGGGTCATAGTTATGAATAATTATTTTATACTAACCCCATATTCCATAATTTTAGCAAATGCTGGTGGCCCGTTTGTTGGGCCAAATGGTAAAACCTTATACTGCCATTGTCCGAAACTGGTAATGAATGCTGACTTCTCTTTGGATTCCTCGTTCAATTCA
>WIXG01000899.1:0-16611 GCA_009869945.1 Mesaphorura yosii | reverse complement strand
TGCATGAGTAATGGTTCAAAAGGGTAAGCTTAGTCATAAGTTCTCTGATTCATTCCGGATTACTGACTGACTCATTCGATGACCCTTTCCTTTCTTGAAATAGTTTGTAGATAATACACACTCATTGTAAAGGCTATAAAAGCCCCTTCAAGTTCAATAAAGATTAATCAGTTACTGTTCAAACCTTCTGAGCGCAACATCCATTTATTACAACAATGACTATGCGATCAAGTTTGAATTATGTGAAACCGGCTACTGAACTCACAAAATCAATGTCCAATGGGTTAACCTTCATCTTGGCTCCAGTCGGATCATTGTCTGGACCTTCACTCATTTTGGTAAGGATAATTAAGCAGTTGGGGTAGCACGAATGGAACGGATGTTTCTCTGCCGGTGAGTCACTATGAAATGAAATAAATGAGGTCAAAAAAGCACACCGTTATGCTTTTATCCTTTGTGAACTTAAAACTGTGGCTGACTTGGAGCCGTGGCCTGAGAGCTTGAAACGGAAACTTGCATTTTGGCTTTGTTCAACTCGCACAAAGTCGAAGAAACTCGGCACGGCGCAGTTACGAATCTCAAAAATCTCAATAACAGGTCACATGAATTTTTATTTCCTTTCCGGTTCAGCAAAAGTGTAAGGTACAAGATAATGCATATTAAAGCACCAATGTAAAAGTCACAGAATGTCTTAAATGAGCTCCAGCCGAGGGTTGCTCATGACCTTTGCTTTTTCCAACACTTGCTCGTAGGACTCGGCGAAGCCTCCGACAAGGAGCAGGTCAGCATCAATTCGGAGTGTCAATCCAGTCTTCAATTCGTCCGGAATCAGCGCCAGGAACTCCATCAGATCAAGAATTGGCCGACCACGAGCTCTGATGTTGATATTCTCGCTGCAGAAAGACCGCGATGCACCTCGAAGAGTGATGGTCTCCAATTCACGAGCAGCAGCACTGCCAATACCTCCCATTGCATCTGCGGACGGTGGATTTCCTGGTCTCCACGCGTTGAAGTAGTTGTTGATCTCGAGGTGGGCCACCATCTGCAGTCGAAAGGCTAAACCCAGCACCAGGGACAGGCCCACATTCGCATTGGCGTTTGAGGATGGAGGACCTGCCCGCTCACTGCCCAGGTTAAAGACAATGTGCTCCAGTCGTGTGAAGAGGAGGTTTATCAGATCACAGGATCCAAAGCCTGTAATCTCTCCATGTCTTAAGTCCAGTGTCAAAGTGGTAATCGACGCTTATGTGAATACACGAGGAAGTTATGGACAAAAGACTGTCTGAGTTTATATAATTAATCGCACCTTAAAAAGCGTTGACCAACAGTTAAAAGCCTCAATTTTCAAACTTCCCTATATTGGGGCAGTGTGGGTTTTGCAGATCAAAATCGGTGTAATACGTGCCAGGGGAACTAGTAGGACAAGAAAAGTGCTGTGGTGACACAGGGTTCAATTATCACCTCAAGTACTACCCTTGTCAGAAGGTTTGAACAGTAACTGATTGATCTTTATTGAACATGAAGGGGATTTTATAGCCTTTACAATGAATGTGTATTATCTACAAGTTATTTCAAGAAAGGAAAGGGTCAACGAAGAGTCAGTCAAAAGTACAGTAGTCTAATCTTAATCCGGAATGAATCAGAAAACTTATGACTAAGCTTACCCTTTTGAACCATTACTCATGCAGACCTTTTATAAAAAGGGTCCTTTTGTACCTACCGATTACTCACTACAAGATAAGTAATAATAGTATAATAACCCTGTCCTTTTGTACTGAAAGGCTATCCAGTACAAGATATGGATATTTACTTCTACAACACATCAGCGTACGATGAATTCGAATTCGAATTTGTTGAAAAAATTGACAAAATGTATTTTCAGTTATTTTGAGTCTTTTGGCCTGAAAATTAAAGCTCAACTCAAGCTTGGGAACAAAGAAGACGCTTAAGTCGTATTCTCAAGAAGAAAAACAAATTTTATTTAACGAGTCATCAAAACAGTCTATTTAGTTGTATTCTTGTATGGATCAGTAGCTAAGGTTTCAATAACACACATTTCATTCAACAGAGTAAATACTAATACTTAAATGCAAACAAACTACATTAGTAATTTCCTGAATTCGGAGACATTTGGCTCTCCAACTCCGCTTTGCCTAAGAATTTCTGTTCAAAATTTGATTTCAACGCCTGCATTTTTGCAACGCCAAAGGGGAACTTCTTTGAAGCTTCATGCACAAACTTCTCACGACGACCTCATCAAGTTGTCCGTATTTGTACCTGCAGGTAAATACCAACATAATTGCAGCATGACGTCAATCAGTTGACGAGCCAATATCCAATGTCACAGATTTTGCATGTCCATCAAATGAAACCAAAATGTTCCTCTTTCAAGATGTCAGACGCCTACGTGATACACGTACACGTGTAGTTTGACAAGAAGAGGAGTGCAACTCAATTGATGGGATGCGGTTAATTGAGCGGTTCATTATCTCTTCAAGTGTCCCGAATTTGGTAAGAAAGGCAGGATGTTGTGGTGGGGATAATGAACTCCAGACGCATTTGAAATGATCGAATTCAGTCAATCAGCCTGGTCTGTAAAAAGAGCTGCAAAAAGTGCTTGACATTTCAGTTCGGAGTTTTCCGGGGCTTCAGAAAGTTTTCGCTCAATCCCATCAATTTGTACATCAAGTCAAGCAATGGCCGAGATCGCTGTAACAAAACCTGGAGACGCCGACTACCCGCTGAAGGCAAGTGAGGGGGCGGTCGGCTCCATTGACGAAATCCGCAAACGATTCAACAAGGACAACCTCTACGAGGATCCTGATTTCCCACCGACGGACGCTTCTATCGGGGGAGTGGAAGGAGACTCGGCACATGGTCAAGAAGGAATCGGATCGGGGAAATATGACTGGCGTAGGCCGCATGAAATTTGCAGCAAGTTGGGAAAAGGAAAGCCAAACTTTGCGGTTGGGCAGCAGGCGGATTGTGGTGCCGTCGGCGGACGGTGCTCAGCGTTGGACATTCGTCAAGGTTCGCTGGGCGATTGTGGGTGGCTGACAGCGATGGCTGCTGTTTCAAGAAATTCAGAATTATTGAACATTGTCATTCCGGTCGACAACTATGATGGTTTTGATGATGAAAAATATTGTGGAGCTTTCCACTTTCGGGTTTTCGACATGCACGCAGGAAAGTATGCTGACGTTGTGGTGGACGACTTGATCCCGTGCGACAGGAAGGATGATCTCCCATGGTTTGCCAAACCTTTTACCTACGATGACGAAGGAAAGGAGGTCACTGAATTCTGGGTCTCATTGGCAGAAAAAGCGTTCGCCAAGTTCCGTGGGGCTTATCGTCAGCTGGAACGTTCGCATAGTATCTGCAACTTGGAGATTTTCACAGGTGGATTCGATGGTGACTGGTACATGGAGGAGTACAGGGGAAAACCTGAGAGGTATGATGAGCTGCATGCAAATGTCAAGTACTCTCTCAATCGAGGACACTGTCTTCTTCTGTCTGCTATTGCGGACGAGGAAACTGCTGATGTAAGTATATGCAAGATTACTACACTATATTCATACTACAGCATGTGGAACGAATTATTTAGAAGTATTTGCATTGTTGATCCCGGCAGGCTTACAAAAAGTTCGGACTTGCTACTCCTCATGCTTACGCGGTACTTGGTGGAACTGAAGTTTGCGAGAAGGACGGTGGCCCAACCCGGCTTCTTCTCAAAGCAAGGAACCCTTGGGGACGCGGAGAATGGAAGGGACCGCTTAGCGACGGGGACGACGAGGGTTGGGCTAAGCTTGAGCAGGACCTGCGCCGGAGGGATGCCAAAGGATCGACCAACATTGACGAAGGTGTTTTCTGGATTGATTTGCGTGATGTCGTAAAATACTTCAAATCGGTGGAGTATTGCATTTTTGGCAAAAACGCTCCTGGTATTCGCTCAGAGTGGTCTGCAGAGCTGCAAGAGAAGAAACTGGCCCTGGGGAAGGAGAACTTGCATTTAATGCCAGCCTTCAAGTTTGAAATCAAGTCGGGAGCAAAACCAATGGGGAAAAATGGAAAATGTTCTCCCGCGCTCCAGTTTGTGGTGGGAGAGGCGGGTATTCCTTTGGACCCGTTACCACGATTTAAGTACTTTATTTGTCCGCTTGAGGATGGTGATGATTTGAAAGACCTGAAAAAGATTTACAGCTCACCTCGTCCGTGGGCTGATCAAGGAGGTCCGTACAAAACCGCTTTTAAAAGAGTTGAGGGCATATATTTGGAACCAGGGAAGTACATCATTGCTCCTCAACTTCAAACTGATGATACAAGCAAGATTCCGAAAGTATACATTGGGAAGGCATTGCCATTTTCCATCCGATTGTACGCGGATCCTGAAGTCCAGCTTCAGAAAATCAACTAATCTGTTACCAAGTTGAAGTGCTGATGAGAAACAACGGAGAAACTAATTCGATCAAAATTAGACCCAAACTGAAATGATATGTTTTGCGGAGATCAAATGAATCCTACTTTTTAGTGCTAAATGGCTTCAATTGCCGATCCTTTATTGCCCGTGACATCTGCATGATTTCATTTATTTTGTTCGTATGGAGCAAGTCAATTTCAAATTCAGGATAGTGTAATATTGTTATGCCCAGTCAAGATCAATTTGTGGAAATCGTCCTAGGGAATAAGATTCCATTGCCGAGACAGAGATACATCGCACGTCGTTACATCTCCCACAAATGACGATGACAAACATTGATAACCTACTGCTCCTACCTTCCAGTATGGTGGAATACTTGTTCACTTTTGCTGGAGGCGCCCGTTACAAGGGTAAATCTTCAATTTGATACCGTCCAATTGGATCTACGTAGCGGAAACTGCCGCCACGTGATCCGTCGGGTTTCGTCTCCTCTTTGTGGTACCGGTTCGGGATTTTGTACAGGAAGCCTGAGCGGGCCTTATGTCCTAATATCAAATGCTAGTCATGGCAAAAGGATCGTTTTGGTCTTTGCTCCATCTTCGTGATCCTGCCTTGGCTTTAATGCGAAAACATAAACATAAAAAATATTTCATGGATTACGTTAAGTTCTCACGCTGGAGAAGTAGCATGAAACGTTAAGACCCAAAAGCAAAGAGTCATAAACTAATATAGGGGAGGTGCAAACTTCAGACTTGAGTTCTCTTGAGAAACTTGAGTACAAGATCTCCGCCCACTCCTGCGACACAACCAACTTGAGACACTGTCACTGAAAGTGCACTTCTCTAACACTCTCCCTCAGTCTCCTGTTTGGGTTGTGTTGGGCTCGCCCCGTGCAGTTGCTTGTGGAGAGATCGAGATCTCTTCACTCTGCTGTTCCTGCCGGGCACCTCGCCTCTGAAATTTCATTCGAAAGAAAAACACAACTCTAAGGGTTATACCGACAAGTGACAAACGAATGGAAATGCCCATCCATAATTTCATTTCTTTTCGAGTTGCCTCTGCATCATCGTCAGAGTAATGATTCAAAAAGGTAAGCTTACTCATAACTTTTCTAGATTAAACTATCGTACTTTTGACTGACTCATTCGTTCACCCTTCTCTCTTCAGAAATAGCTTGTAGGTCATACAATATTCTTTGTAAAGGCTATAAAAGCCCCTTCATGTTCAATAAAGATCAAGCAGTTACTGTTTAAACCTTCTGAGCGCAACAACACCATTTCTTACAACATGTCTCTCCTTTGGAGCACCAGATTGCAGCTTGGAATCAGTTATGTTTGAGCTCTCTTGCCCCACGATCACTGTAAAGTCCTCGCGAGCCACAATACGGACCACGGTCAGAATTTAATCACTTACTGTGAACAACGAATCTCGATTCGCAACAAAAAGCAAGCCACGTTAAAACGAACCACAATTAAGTGACCACGATTTCAAGGAACCATGGCTTCCTGGGAAAAGGACCACGTTACTACGGAAAGTGTTCTTTACAGGTCGAAGAGAAGATCTATCGTGCTGTTTAACGTGTTGTAATAAATGGATGTTGTGGATTCAGGTTAGGACATTTGTCCCTTTGTAATTCCTTTTCTGTTTTAATAAAGAGAACTGACTGCGGTAAGCAGAAGACCAGTTCGGAAAGTAATTGACTCGGGTAAAGATACCTACTCTGAACCCTCATTTATTCTGACACAATTACAGAATTTAGGTTATCCAGTTCAAGATATGGATATTTACTTCTACATAGCTTTTGTTTCTGCACAGAATTCTTTTGAGAATTCTTTAGTCTTCCATCTTCCATGCATGGGCACTTGGAGATTAGTTTTACCGTGTATCAAGTGCTTGAGTACAATAGCGTGTAATCTTGGCTGAGTTTCAAGATCCGGTATTTCTGCCGAGACAATTTCGTAAATATTGTCGACAATCTTGGACTTGTCTCTTTCCCGTAAAATTAGCAAAATATGTATGCACGAGATCGTTCATGAGTTCCTTCAGATTAAGCTGGAAGACGGGAGAAATGAGGTCAGGTCTCCCTTCACGTGGTTGTCCGTTAAGATTTTCTGATATTTCCTTCCATTTAGGATTGCAAGTTGTTGTTATGAACAGGTCTGGCTTTTCGTACTTTCTGACTATAGCCATTGCATCAATACTTAATTGAGATTGAGCGGCACATGGCAATGGTTAGAATTGAATTACACAGTGGATAGCATACAAAATTCTCACTTTGAGTGGTATTTGATGGTAGAAGGATACATTTTTGAAAAATCTCATCTAATCTTAAAGACAAGACATTTATAAGTTACAGATAAGTTGCTAACTAATTCTATTCCTAATAATGTGCATGGTTCTTTAAAATTATCGGATCGGTTTTTAAATTTACTGCACATAAGCCTGAGAGGGTCTTTGACAATTTCCTTAATAATAACAATTAGATTGGAGGGAGTACGAAAGCAGTTATTCCCTGTCTTCGCTGAAATAGCAACGCCGTTATAAAATAAGTTTACTCTTCCCTACAGCTATTAATGAATCAGCGTCGTTAGGCTCATCAATTGAAGCAGCGAATTGTTCATATAACCGATTAATTGCTTGCTGGAGTTGATACTTATTGCCTTGTATCATGCGTTTAAGCACTTGCAAAAAGTTTTCAAATGCAAATGTACTAAAGTTGTCTAGGGGGCCGAAGTTGGTTACATCGTTCACTAGATGAATTAGTGAATGAGAGTTATACACTAAGCTGTCTTTAAAGTTCGACATATTTTTTTTTTACAAATTATGAAAGCAGACTTTTTGCGAACGCGTGCCATGATTTCTCATTTGATTTTATAGACACAAATATGAAGATTGCGCATATCCAAAAGAATTTTTAGGTCCGCGGTTCAATCTCAGTTACAGAGAAAATTTTTGCAAAATTTTTAATCTCAAATTCGATGTATGGTTCTATTGTTAGGATGAATCCGTAGAAATTGCATCGTAAAATTATTTAATTGCGAAGATAATTGAAAATTAGTTGAGTTAATTTAATTGAAGAGTGATGGGAGTCTATGCGAGTCAAAAAGGTTCCTTCTTCAGGAGTCCCTTCTTTATCTCTTCTTTTGATATTCTAGAGAAAACAGATAAGCTGATACGGATCATTTGCATGACGGGTCCTGCTGTTGTTATCAATGTTCACTTCTCATGCACGATGCTGTTCATACCTGATGCTATATATGCACGATGCTGTTCTTTGTTGATGCAGTATCGGAGATGCTTTATTGGTGATGCGATTTAGGCAAGTGCGATTTAGGCAAGTGCGATTTAGGGTGATGCAGTAAGGACCTGCTACGAAGGATGAAGGCCGAACTTCACTGTGAAGAATGCCATCGCGAATGAATTCGCAAACTTCAAAAGACAAGCTTAGCTGCTTAAACTGAATTGAATTTTAAGAGAAATTTGAATCGACGAGGCAGGTTGCACTTTCCCTTCATTAGAAATGAGTATTTCAGGATTTTATCAATTTATTCTTCAGATAGGCGAACATCAAATATGCGTTGCTATAATGCGAATTGGATTCAGCGACATAACGTACTGTTTACTGATAAGCTCACCCCCACAACCAATCATTCAAAAACTGTCAACTCGTACTCGCAAATAAACTTGATCTATTCTTCCAGCTCAAATCCCATGAAATGACAGCACGTGCATTTTCAAGTGTTTTGGAGCTCAGGCGATCCAGTTAACGCCTCACGCGTACGCGTGTTCATTTGGTCAATGCCAAAGGACAGTGCAGGGACACGTTGGCTGAAACAAAATCGTCGTGCAAGATCAGACATGATGTTTTTCATTGCTATTGTTGCAATAACCCTCTTTTCTGCAAGTCAGCAGACGGCAAGTGCTGAAAGTAAAGCTTCAATCAGCCGCTCAAGTTTTCTATGCGATGGTGAAACATACGCCCCTGGCGACCTGATTTTTGAAGACAACTTTGACGTGTTGAACACATCAATCTGGTCCCATGAAGCCAATATGAATGGCGGGTCGGTAAGTTAAGAAATTTCAAAGCCTTGCCTGCGTAAAAGCGTGAAGCTGAAGCTGATTTTATTGTTGACTTGGCTTGACCTGACCTTGGCGGCAGAATGGAGAGTTTCAAATCTATGACCGGTACGAAGAAAACACGTACATCAAGAGCGGAGTGTTGCACATCAAACCTACTTTCACATTGGATCGGTTTGATGGGAATACTGAAAAACTCTTCAACGGTTATCATTATGTGGAATGGTAAGACTCCTCGGATTAGATCTGTAAGACTAGTCTTGGTTCTGATTTCCAAGTGTCTTTCTTTACAATAAATAGTTGCACACCGTTGCTGGATCCTCCAAGCCAGGACGGATGTGATCGTCAAGCGAACTATCCAAATATACTCCCTCCAGTTATGTCGGCAAGGTTAATATCCAAGGGCCAATTCTCGTTCAAGTACGGGAAAATTGAAGTTCGGGCTCAACTCCCGGCCAGTGATTGGTCGTGGCCAGGTAACGAACAAAATCCTTGTTACAGGTTTCAGAGAAGTCATAAAACGTGAAAATTTGATGTATGTTTTGCCTTGTTTGCATGTACAAAGCAATCTGGATGATGCCCGAAGCCTGGCCTGAGGCCGGCTACGGCGGATGGCCAGCCTGTGGTGAAATTGACATAATGGAGTCACGTGGAAATAGACAACTTTTCAATTCAGCTGGTACAATGAATATTGGCACTGAGCAAATTGGTTCAACTATGCATTTTGGTCCGTACCGTGGGTTAAATGGCTATTGGGCTGCACATCAGACCAGAAACTCATTCCCAGGCAATGGATATGATCGTGACTTTCATTTGTATCAAGTGGAATGGACTGATTGTGAGTGCGTTCACGAATTTCTGGCTTAATGGTTGACCAAATTTTCACTTTTCTTGCCTATATCATAGCTTTTATTCGATTTGACGTGGACGGCGTGCCATTGTTGAATGTGAGGCCGGGTGCTGGTGGATTCTTCGAACTTGGTCAATTCCCTGATGATGCACCAAATCCATGGGCCAACGGTGACAATCCTGTCATGGCACCGTTCGACCAGAATGTAAGAAGATCATCGTTCTTAAATTTGGTCAACACTCCTAATGCAAAAAATCTATTCACCAGTTTCACTTCATCTTGAACGTGGCTGTCGGTGGGTTCTTCTTTCCACAAGATTCGATTCCGCCTCGTCCATGGGGCAATCAGCAGGAATTCTTGAGTTTCTGGGAATCAAGGGCTAACTGGAACAGCACATGGGTTGGCGACGACGCGGCAATGAAAATTGACTACATACGAGTTTGGGCTGTGTAGATTTGCTTCACTGAATAAATGCACATTACAGTTGAATGTCGAATTACAAGAGCCTAAATTAAATTCCACTTTTAGGCTAATTTCAGCAGAGTTTCTAAACATACTAAACATCCAAAATATTTCTAGCCAGAACTCCAAGCGGGTACTTGTTGCCGAGGCTGAAGTGAATTGAGTTGATCTGCCCTGGGAAGGGATCCGGAATGTTCTTTTTAGAGTAATACTGGCTTATATTATTGCAATTTCGGGCAGCAACTAAATAAAAATCTGATCCAGTCTTACCAACGCAGTAGTATGCAAGCAATACAGGCAGTGTTACTCTCCTGGAGAAAAATTTTCGACTGACGACTTTCTTCGCTCACCTATTTTACTTTGCTCAGATAAGGAAAGGTACATTTAAATTCAACCCTGTCAACTGGCCCCCGTCATTTGCCCCTAGTCAACTGCCCCCTGCGTCCACTGCCCCTTTCAAACAAATTGGCATAAAACAAGGTTGGGAAGGATGGATAAAAGGAAATGCCATTGAACTCGGCTACCCGGCTAAAAGCCGGGTTGTTAATTAGGCATTAAGGTTAAAGAAAAAGAGAAAGCCGAAACGTCAAATTGGAAACGTTATATAGAAAGTTTTTTTTAAAGTTAAAACAGTCAAAATGACATAAAATTGACAATGAAATAATATAAAATAAACATAGAGATAATATAAAATTTAAATAACTAAAGAGTCAGTTCTATGTTGTGCGCCACAGCACGAAGATACTCCATGGTCGTTTTCGCGGCTTTGTAGGTTCCATACTCTTCAACATTTTTTAGTTTAGCGGCAGTGATCTTGTATGTATTTCGCCCCACAGGTTGTTGTGAACCAGCAAGTAATTGCTCTCTCTTTAGATCTGTCAGGGCTTGCTGCTTTTTCAAGCCGTCAATGAACTTGAAAATTGATGGGTGAGTTGCCCCGAGCATGGAGTGGAATCCGTTGTTAAACTCCTTGCAGTTGTTGTTTGTTTTATTCAAGTCAGTCAAGACCGACTCATAGCAATTCCACAAGGTGATGGCGAACATTGGTTCCCGACGTTTCTTTCTTCTGTCGACCCCACTTATCCAAGTATTTTCGACATATGCCATGAGAGGTTGAAGCAGATTGTCGTTATCATTAAAAAAGCCTGTGTCCATTAAGCGATCGTAGTTGGCAGGAACATCTTCTGGTGGGATGAACGCCAAGGCTTAGTCAAGCCTCAAGCGCAGGCCTCAGGTTATCTGTTTCAAGTTAAGCGCGAAGTCGGGAATGGTTGAATAATTTTGTAGTATGTCAGGTACTTCTTGAATACGACGCCAGAGGCACTGGGAAAAATGAAAGAAGCAGCCCCTCTGCCTTGATTCAGGGAATGCTGACGCAAATGATGAAAGAGAGGCTAATTCAAAGTCGGTCATAATGGTTTCAGGCTGAAGCGGCGTCTTCAAATTCTTCAATGCTTGAAGGACGCGGTCGTACGTTGCTCGTGTTCTGTTCGGTGTCAATATGTAAACAAGCGGAAATACATGTTCGTTTTGACTCCCGTGAATTACAAAGAATTGATCAAAAAGTGACGGACTTGTCTTAAAGGTACCGTCGGCATACCAATGCTTGCTTCTGCTAAGTTGCTCAAGATTAGCGTCGGTGGAGAAAATCAAAATTCGCTGGTTGTTGTTGCCTTAATCGAATTTCAGAAATTGTTCTCCGGAACTTAGCTCAGTGAAGGATTCAAGAAGGACAAGCTCGGATCTGTTAGAGGCATTCATCATAGTGCCTTGCAAAGTCTCCTGTCGGGTACGTTGAATATTTCTTTTCATGGCAGTTACTGGTGGTAATTTTCCCAGCACGGACACTGGGAGTCCTTCTACTGCTATAGCCAGAATATTCGCTGTCGATTCTGTGGACGTTTTCCCAGCCGTTTTCAAGGTCGCCATCACCTGAAGTTTCATACAATTTGCAGGATCGGGGGTATGGTTGTGATTCTTCGAGTCAAAAATTATTCTCGTCATTTCTGCATCGGTGTGGACTCTACCAAGGCAACTGCGTCGCTTCCGATTTACGCAACGCCAAATTTTCTTGTCTGCGCCGTCTCTGTCGTAATTGTATGAGTAGCCTTCATGAGTGAGGAGGTTAGCTTCTCTCTGAGATTTGGTGATCTCCATGGCCATCTTCTGTCTTGATCTAAGTGATTTGCTTTTGTGCCCAGAACTGCTGCCAATTGTCCAGCCGAAACGGAGCCCAAATTACACCTCCCACATGGGTAATTTCGGCTCCGTTTCGGTTGGACAATTGGCAGCAGTTCTGAACACAAAAGTAAATCACTCACTGCGACGTCACAACTTGGTTTTTGTACTTCTGATTGGAAATCCAAGCGCATGTACCAAGCGATTCCTGGTCGTCATGCGCTTGGATTTCCAATCAGAAGTGGATCTTCACAATTCTGCTGCTGTTGCAGGGCACGTCTGTTCCTGACAATGGTTCGAATAGGAATAATGTTGGCTACCTTACGAGACTTGTACGCTTTGTGTAATCATGAAGGGAAGAGCGAATGTACATGTACACTGGATGTGATAATAATAGTATCCAACGTGAAGGTATTATTATCACATCCAGTGTACATGTACATTCGCTCTTCCCTTCATGATTACACAAAGTGTACGGCGCAAATGATTATGCATCTTCTCTGCGACGATTCAGAAGGGCACTGTCTCATGTGTACTGGTCTCATGTACCGTCTTTATGTAATCAAGAAGGGAAAAGTTCCAGCATTCGCACAATCAGTGCAACTGCACTGATTGTGCAGATCTGCAGAGAAGATGCATAATCATTTGCATCCTCTGCGAGCTGATAAGGCTGAGAGGAGTAAATACAATTTTAAAGGACTTCTTTGCCAGAACTGGACTGCAGTTCAGTAGCAGTTGATGCAGGGGGCAGTTGACGTAGGGGAAGTTGGAAAGGGGATTTTGACGTGCTACGGACCTGTCAGCCGACAGGGACACAGTTCAGGGTCAGAAGAGAATGTCAAGGGAGAATGCGGTGTTTGTAAGTTTCATTCCGACAAGTAGTTAAACAATGACTGATTCTTTTTTATTTTCCACTTTCTGGCGCGATTATATAAGTGCCTAATACTGTTTCAGCTAAAGTATAACGACTCTGTCAGATCGCAGAGCCTTACAGCCTGTCGTCTTGTTATTGCGGTAGTTTTGCGATTGCTTTCGCTTGTTTGGCTTTCGTTTGAACCTTTTGGGGTTTGGATTAATTGTTGGAGGCATCAAGCTGTCCTCGTAGTGATCCCTGAAATACAGCAAGACGTTGCCTGGACTAGTTAGGCATTATTATCCAATAGTGTAATGCTCACAGAAAGAGAGATCTGCTCGTCCCGTCTGAGGAAGAGTGGTGTGAGAGGTAGCAGTTACACTGCCCATCAGATCCGTCGATTCCAGAGTCGTTGTTCGAATGCAGGGACAAGTCTCGCGGGTCGAAGCTCCTGATTTGCTTCAGTGGACCTCGATCGATTATGTGCCCGTCCAAGAAGCGTGTCTGTCTTGGCATTCCGATGATGGTTTGAGAGGGCTTACGTAATTTCCGGCACTCTGGGCAGATTGAGTAACCGTTGGACTGGAGCGCGTGGGACTCGCTCAGAAAAATGTCGCCAGGGTCGGTGTAAGTGTCACTTGTCGCTTCGCTGTGGTCACTTATTATCGCATTGTGAGCTGGGAGCGCCATGGGGAAAATCAGTGGTCTGTTTGATACCATTCGGCCGGGGATCTGTTTCTGAAGGCGCACTTCGACGGGGACGCCGTTCGAACGTCGCGATCGGCTGTATCGTTTCCTTCGGACACAGGATACGGATATGGCGGCCACTAGGCCGCCTAGCAGAATGATGGATGAGAGCACGATGATCGCCACTTCTCCAGCGTAGAGATTGGACTTGGCATGTCCAGCTCCCGGCTTGTAATTTCGACCCGTCTCTGTTGAGTTTCTCGGTGATCTTGTCGAATGAGTGCCGCCGCTCAACACGCGCGGCTTCGTGTTTGTGGCTGTCGGTTCAGAAGAGAGGGGTTTGACTATTTTCTTCTTCAAGCTCACAGTCGCATTTGGCTCTGGTGGGAGTGGAGACACGCGCACTCTTACCAACGCCTCGTTGGGTTCTGCCAAAATAAACTCATTTCAGCGTGTGCTAATTACTTTGCATAATCAAAGGAACTTACCGAGAAATCTGTCCATTGCGGTTGACAGTTGCCGTGTGTCGAAAAGCTTGCTGAAGTTGATGTTGTATCCCCGAATTATAAATTCGTGTGTGATATTTGGGCGTAACTTTTTCGCAAGGAAAACGTTTCCTGATTCGACGCGGAAGGTGGAAATCACTTCTTCAGGCCCGAGGAGCTCGAATTCTGTCTTGAGGCGTCTGTACTTTGGCGTGACGTTGACCCTGGCCAGGAAGAAGGGCACTGACGCATGGGGGGGAACGTCATACGTGTACACTTCCTGCTCAAAAAGCCTGTCCATCGTTTGTTCGGGCTGCCTGGAGTCCAGCAGGCGCACCACCACGAAAGCTTTTGAGCTCAGACTTGGTCTTCCTAGGTCCTGTGCCACGACAGTCATATTGAACTCTCGTTGCACATTCGAGTTAAACCTCGTCGACGTAAAAATGATCCCATTCTTCGAGTCGATGTGGAATTCCTTGTGGTGGCTGGTCAGCTGGAAGAGTACAACGCCGTTTCCAAGCATCGGGTCGTCCGTGTCGTTGGCGAAGACTTGCGTCACGACGGAGCCGACGGGGACATTGTCCTTCAGCGTCGCTCGGTAGACTGGAGTCGGCTGCCCCCTATGCGTGACTGTACTCAGGAAGTTTTGGAAGGCTGGCGGAGACTCGTTCTTGTCCAGCACTTTGACCTCGATGTCCACTTTGGAGAAGAGGGGCGGGCTGCCTCCGTCAGTGGCAACCCCTTGCATGTAGTAGGCGGCTCGCCTTTCTCTGTCGATTTCGCCTTGGACGACAATGACTCCGGTGCTCCGGTTGACGTAGAACGGCAGGGGCTCATCTGCCTCCTTCTTCCACTGTAGTGTGTAGCTCACTTCTCCATTCATGCCTGAGTCCTTGTCCGTGGCTGCAACGATGCCCACTTCAGAGTGGAGGAATTGACCCTCGACGATTTCGAATCTGTAGAAGTGCTGGCTCCACGTGGGGACGTGGGTGTTGACATCGTAGGCGTTGACCTTGATTCCCGTGTAGCTGCGAAGTCCTCCTCGGTCAGATGCCGAGATGTTGAGGGCGTAGGATGTGTCGGACTTCAGACTCTTGACTACGCTGATTCGGCCCGACACTCGGTCAATTGCGAAGTGTTTGTCTTTGCTCCTGCTGAACAAGTACTGTTTGTCGGTCAAATAAGACAAATTCTGGCCGGTGGCGTTGCTATTCTCAGACACAATTCGGTAAAATACTTTGGCGTTGTCTCCCACATCGCGGTCGGAGGCGGAAACCCGTGCGATCACGCTGCCCACGGGGATAGTTTCTGAACACACACAAAATTTGTGAACTTGTGAGGCGCGTTCACCTGGACGAGGTATGCGAGAGCTGATAGTCTACCTGGGACGAGAATGGGGTCCATGCTGGAGATTTCCACTGACACTGGCTGTGATGAGCCCGATCGAAGGAGTTCCCTCGGCCCAACGACATCGTCCAGCTCAGGCGGGTCAATTATTACTTTGTGGATAAATTGCGGGGCGTTGTCATTCAGATCTGCAGTATAGAAAAAGGTGAGTAAGCGCCTAGAAGGAGAGTGGGACTTACCTGCCACGATGATCTGCAGTTTGGCTCGTGCTGACTGGTTCAGCGTGTCAGTGACAATGAGTTCCAAGTTGAAGTGCTGTTTCTCCTCCCTGTCCAGATTCCAATTTCCAGCGTAAATCTTCCCACTTCTCGGGTCCACTCGGAACCTGTCAGCCCCGCTCCCAGTCAGCTCAATCTGCGGGCAATACTCTGTTATGCAAAGCAATTTCTGCACGACACGCGCAAGAGTTAGGCACTGACCTTGTATTCCGCGTTGGCTCCTTCGTCGGGATCAATTACCTTGACGGGGTGGTCCAGAGTAACTGGAGTGCCTGGACTCACGTTCTCCTTCACGTGACCCTCGTACTGCTGTCGCTCAAACGTCGGCCTGAAATTCACATCAGACTGCATTTACCCTCACGGTGCACTGCGCTATTACGATTTCTCTCGTCGACATACGGGTTGTCATTTTGATCCAACACATTGATGTGCACTTGGTGGATGCCGTGGACTCGAGTCACTCCCATCGTTTGCGAAATCAGTGTCAGCAGATACCTGGAAAGAGAGCTGTCAGATCAAACCAACCGCACAAGTTGTGGCATGTGCAGAGTGTTGGAGCGTACCTGGCCTGCTCCTCTCTGTCGAGGCCCTGCAGCGTGTACAGAGTTCCGTCCCTCGATATCGCGAATTTGTCCCGTCCGTTGGCCAAAACGAACTCCATGGCGCGTGTGTCTGTGGGAAGTCCGGTCTGGAGGAGAGCTTTGAAATTTCCAATGACGGCTCCCGCCGTGTTCTCGGGGACGTCGAGTTCGATGGGTGGCTGCTGTGAGGTGTCTGTGAGGGGGGAGTCTGAGTGGATGGGGTCCACGATGTGGATGGAGACGTTCGTTGTGAGTGTGTGTCGGGAGTCAGTGACGTAGGCCTCGAAGTCGTAGTTGTGTCGCGAGTACTTGACTAAGTCGTCAACCACGGCGATGATTCCTGTTCGCTCTGCGAAACAATCAACCTGTAATTTAAACTTCAACCTAACCAAATTA
>WIXG01000898.1:0-16747 GCA_009869945.1 Mesaphorura yosii | reverse complement strand
AATCCGATCAGAACGTTTGTTTGCCATGTTAATATTGTATTCTATTGTATACAGTTCTATTGTCTAAGAAGGCATTGTTTTTCTTTCCTAAAACGTATTATGTGGTAGCGTAGAATAAATTTTATCGGCGCGTCTAAACTTGTTTCACGTAGTGTACCAAAAGATTCGACTACTAGATTCGCAGGCTACGTGAACGATTCGACAAATTGGTAGTGTTGCCGGAGCCGACTGCAGGTCCTTCTTGGGGTTCTGCTCCGGAGGATGGTCCGAGCTCTGTGAAGCCAGGAAGCCTGGCAAAACTTTGGAAGAATGGAAACTTGGCTGGTAAATATTCGAATATTCTGTATTCAGCCAAACTTGCATTTAATATGTAAATCTAAACATCACTAAAAATTATTTACAACCTTGTAATTTTGCTGAAGTAACTCAATTGATTAAATGCAGCTTCTACACTATCGATCAATTTTGCATTGCCATCTTTTTAACTTCAGACTAGGATCTCGCATAATGACTAACAGTGTTTCTCGTCTCTTGTGAATAAATCGAATTGTTATAAATTACTTCCGTGCTTAACTCTATTGAGAGTCGCGAATTAATTTGTTGCATCACAGCACAAGGCACGTCTTTAGATGTTAGGTCAGCACGATAGTGCTGATGGCTGCAGGAGAGATTTCTAGTGAATTTTTGGCATGGTGAACATGTAATATTGAGAAAGTGTACATTTGATTTCCAGAATTTGATTTGATTTTCTGCCGTCCGTCCATGATTCGTGCAAATTGTTCGCCCAGTTTTAGTAGTGATGTGTCTGTGTACACAAACGGCCAATCATCGAGTGTTCAGTCATACAAAAGAAATTCCAGATAAGCACGGGTTTGTGATATGAACTGATACGTATACACAGTGGTAAGGTGCAAACAGCAGCAGGTACATTTTAATACGAAGGAGGGTGAGCAGAGCCTGAGAGTCAAAAAAACTGTAACATAATGTAGAGAATTTACGACTTTCTCATCTCTGGCCAGTGTCGGAGAATGTGCATATTTCTCTATTTTCAGTGTTTTTTTCGAGTTTCTTTCTGCGTGTTCCAGGTCACGCAAGGCGTGGAGGTGGTGCCTGTGCTCGCACCTCCGACTGGGTCGTCGCCATCACCATGGGGCAGGACAGAGCCAGACAGCTGCATTTGTTTTGTTTGTCGTTTGTCGTGCCAGACGACGAGACGAAAGAAGAATTTAGAATCGGGTCTGCTAGTCAGAAAAGGTGTGCAAGGAATAATATTTATGCCTCTTTAGCTTCTGTATTTACGTCCAAGAATCAGTTCTCTTGTCGCTGCCGGCGCTTTGCTTTATTACGTAAAATGGAATATTACAGTTTACGTCCACATTCATATCAATAAGAGATCAGCCAACTTTAGTATGACTACATTGCACATAAAAGTAGGCGATGCACTTCGAGGCAATTAGTGCACTACGAACCCTCTAAATTTCAATATTTTTTCATGCTAGGATGACAAAGATGTGGACTCAATGGCTGGTAGGTCAGGCACAGCAGCAGTAGTCGATTCCAGGGAAGAGACTGAAGTTGTCCTGGACAGATGTGCTGGCAGGAAGCTCCCAAGATCCGGGATTTTTGCAGGGGCGGGTAAGTCCTTGGTTTCTGAATGCGGCGAGTAAATATGGGATTAAATTGCGAAATTAATGAGTAAATATGAGGTTCTGACTTTGCAAATGTGTTTTAGGAACTTCTCGGAATGCAGCCATTCAGAATGAAGCTGGGAAACAATTCCATTGTCAGTACTGCCGTAATGGGTTTAGTCGCAAGGGAGACAAGAACGTCCATGAAAGGACGCACACGGGAGAGAAATCATACGCCTTCCAATTCAACTGCGAGAAAAAGCTTGCAACGAATTCTGAAAAGAAATCACATGAGCGCACACACACTGGCGAGAACCCGTACAAATGCAACCACTGCGACGCAGCAGTCGGACACCAAAGTTAAGCACGTGTGTCGTCACACTTGAGAAAAACCGTTATACTGGATTCTGTCAGCGGAGTTTCACCACGAAATATGCTTTGTCCAGTCACTTGATCGTTCATACCAATGCAACTCCATTTCAGTGTGCGTACAGCCAGAAAACGTTCACTTGAATGCAGGAAAAGCAAATCCATGAACGCGTGTATTCTGGTGGGAAACCGTTCAAATTTTTCATGAATATTTCGTCCTTCTTGTCCAAGAAAACTAAGTTTTTGTGAAGAAATAAGATTCTTGTGATGCCGTTGCGTTGTGTTGAAAAATGGGTTTGTCATGATGAATTTTTTGATATAATAAAATTGAGACCCAACTATTTATTGAATAAAAGTTTGCCAATTTAAAGTGCAAAAGAATATCCAGGATCAATCAAAGGTCAAATTTCAGGTTTTATCCAGATTTTAAAATGCTTCTCTCGTTTAAAAGCATGCACAGAATCCATACAAAACTTCCGTACCATTCATTTCTTGTGGATAGAAACAAATATATTGATTTTCGTACTTCGGGGCGCCCGTGTAGCACCATCCATTACAGTAGCCAAATAAATCCGGGAAGCCTGGCGAAATCTTTACAAAAGAAACTTATATTTTTTTTTTTAAAAAAAGACAATAATCCTCTTTGCAAAAAGGAATATGCGCATTGGTCAAATAAATCTGGAAAGCATTGTTAAACCCGTTCGGGGGCAAACAAACAAACAGTGATTCATTTGTGCGAAATTGTAGTTACACGATTGAACATTTGAGTTTTGGATGCGTCTGCACATTTTATCTGAAATACGTTTTGTCTCATTCTTTACCTGTGACATCGCACAAATGCCGAGTAAAATGTACTTCCCATCGTCAAATTAGCAAATATTGATAAGAAAATGCTTTATCCTTAAGTTGATAGAAACTTTCATTTGCAAAGTGGCTTCGGATTGTACTAAACTTTTTGGAAAGCTTCGCAAGCGTCCTACTTCAGAAAATGATGTGAATGAATAAAAAATCCATCCATACACTTCAAAATGCTATTTATGACTTTAAAATACAAGAAAAGGACAAAAAGGATGAATTCTCATTTTTAATCAAAGACAAAAGAGAGACAAGAGTAAGAACCCTTTTTCTTGAAATTCTTCTATATTTTTGAACACATATTAAAGCGTTTGATCAAGAATTCGCTACAAATAGCTTGAGCATTGAGGTCTGAAACATTTCGTATTGTCTCATGCTGAATCAGGAATTTATTGAAATGGCGTGTGGCAATCAATTGAACTTTGGTATGATGAGCAATTAAAAGCTTAAGGATAGTAAATTAATTGCACATAATTGTGCCGAAAAAGAGCTTAGGATTTGAGTGTTACATGAACTATTGCCGTAATTATACAATTTGCAAGGAATTGTTCATAAATATTATCAGGCCGCGGCAGAAAACAAAGGGCAAAGGGATTAACACCAAAAATGGAAAAATAGGTCATAAATTGATTTGAAATTCAGGTTCACTATTGCTCCAGTGCCGATCATATAAAAACGCGTATTTTGCAAGAATTTCATATCACAATTTACAATTTTAAATTCATTCGCTTTGTAGTGTTATTCATGATGAAGGAACTTATTTTTCCAATTCTCTTGGTTTGTGTCATAACGCCCAGTCAAGCTCAGTTTTTAAAGTACGTCATAGCAGACACAAAGCTTCCAATTCCAGTCCGAGACCAGTCAGCAGTTTACGATGGCCATGATTCAGTTTATTTGCTAGGCGGATTCATAAACACGGAACCATACAACGTTAACGAAATATTAAAATACTCGCTGAGCTCTGGGACCGTTGAAAATGTAGGAAAAATCACCGCATCTAATGGGATTTCAGTTATGGATGGTGAAGGAATATTCCACATTTCAGACCACAGTCCTACGCCTAACGAAGGTTTGAACGTGTCTTACTACTCAACTCGTACACGGGCCGCAACTGTTATCAATAAACTACCTGCAACCTATATGTGGAGTATGGCAAGCGCCTGGGATACAAAAGACCGCGTCATGTACTTTTTTGGAGGTGAAAGGCCAATTGGAGGACAAATGGACAGTATTCTTCAATACAATCCAAATACAAATCGACTTGAAGAAGTTGGAAAGTTGCCCGAACGTCGATCCATGGCACGAGCAGTTTGGTTAAATGGGCTCGGGTACATAATTAGTGGACACTCGCTGGATTCGACCGGCCAGTATGACGACATTCTTCAATACAGTCCAGCGACAAATGTAGTGACAAGATTAAGTTCAAAATTTCCATTTCCGATACCACCATCAGGTCCTCCCTCTTGTTTGGTGAATACGAAGGGACAAGCGTATTTTGTTGACTTGGAAGGTGTAATCAAATTCAGTGCAAGCGGAAATTATGCCCATGCAGATCGACTTGATGTCGTTGGATGGCCACGAGAATTTAACGGGCATGCTTGTGTATACGTTGAAAAACTTGGGAGACTTTATTTATTTGGTGGGAGTAGAATGGGAGATATAACGAACGACATTTCATACATAGATTTCGGTGAGCCAGCCGATTCCAGGTTACCTGAGTGCGAATGGAACAAGCCTGGTGTATATCCGGATCATTCATGCTGTGAAACGTTTTACTATTGTAATTTTGGAGTTTTGGAAAAGCATACTTGTCCAGATGGATTGCAATTCAATTCAAATACTTCACAATGTGAAGGAGAATGGCGCGTTCATTGTGAAATTGGAGTTCATGGCGGACGACAATAGACAAGTCAAATAGAACAATTTTATGATTTTATGACTTTTGTTGAAAAATATGTGCATCAATAAATACTAGTCATTAAACCGTATAAAATTACTTTGTATTGGCGCAAATCTTTTTTTAGCAAACCCTATCATTTTTATTGGCATTTCTCAAATGGAAGAGCCTTTTTACAGTTCAAGTTATAGAAGCGAAGATGTTTGGTGTAATAAGGAATATCAGAACATGGTCCAACATGTTCATTGTGCCGTTCCAGGCGCTTTTGCTAAAGGCAGATACACGAATTTACACTTAATAGAAGGCGGAAAATTCTTAATGGAAAATCATTTTTGAGCCGTATTGCTTCATTGACGTAAATCGAATATTAAATTCCATTCCACACCCGCTTGCCAGGCGCTCAACCTCATGTAGGTCACGGAGTCACGACCTTTCATTGCGCCCGTTGACGGGTCTTCTGAATTGCATACAAACTGCGTACCTCGCTCGGTCAAGATAAAGGTGAAGACAAGATTCATGAATCTTGTCCTCAAAGATGCAGTTGACCTGTTTAAAGCTAAAGTGCGTCAAAGAGCAAAGGAGCCGCAATTGATGTGGACAAATATTTGCAGATCATGACATTGTCAATTGTCATCGAACCCATTTAACATTTACATTTACTTACTTGGACTCCATCCGCTTCAAATAGGCATTAGTCCTACAATAAATTGCAATTTCACATGAACTTGAACTTGAGCTCAAACAGCATTACACCGAGGCCTAAGAAAAATTTTGGGCGCACTCCACTTTTGATCCCTGACGAGCGAAGAAAGAGTGAAAATGAAACGCCTTTTCAACGTATTTTGGTCATGCATTTGGGCCCTGGCAGCGGCAGGGACAGTGCCAAGGAGAGGATCCACGACCTTCGGAACGCAGGAGCGATTGGAAAGATTTCGTAAGTTCTTGGCGAGACTAAGTAAGGATCCCGACCTTGGAGACTCCATTCATGTTCTTGTCGTTCCCTCTTTCAGTGCTCTTCAACACAGTTCCGCCGGTGGCGTGTCAAGTTAACGATGAATTCGGGACGGTTCTCACACCGTACGTTCATGCGCCTGCAGGCAACTCAGCCCCCAATATATAAGCAGTTAAATCCATTTATTTCAGGAACGCCTGCACCAGGCGGGGTGGAGCCTCTCTTGGAGCAGTACCCGTTTCTGGCGGAGGTAGCGCCGTGTGTTGTGCATGTAAACAACATAGTCAAAATATGCGAGTTTGTAACAATAAGGATCCAATCTGACCCCGAATTTTGCCCCGTTTCAGTCACAGCCTTGTGCACCGCCCAAAATAATATGCATCAAGTACTCCAGAATGTGACCGTTCTCAGATCTGAAGGAGGTCCACCACTTTGCATGTATGCAATACCAAAAAGCGTAAGTTCTCAAACTGCTCCAAGCAGTAGCCATTTCTGATCAGTCTCGATAATTTAAGGCAACACCCGCCGTCCAACGCAAAATCCTCTTCCGGCCTCAAGCCCCGGTGCCAGTGCAGAACACATGCCAACTCCGGGTTGAATTAAATTTCCAATACGCCGGTCCAAGCTTTCCGGATGGCCAACCAAACGAAGGAGCGCGGTGTTCGGATTATTTGCAAATTGTTGGGTCCAGCACGGTGGTGGACGGGTTCACGATTTGCGGGTCCACGACGCAGACAAGTGAGTCACGAACCCTTCTCGCCACATTTTCTCATGAATTTGATGATTGCCTGACCCCTTTTCAGTTTACTTGTCATACGGTGATCGTGACGCCATAACGCTGACCTTCAGCAGTGCCAGTCCCCATTTGGCTCGAGTGACGAAAATTGGATGCGAACAGCGGGACGTGCTCGGTAAGATCAGAAGTTTTCAGTGCCGTTATCAGGATTCGTTATCGACGGCTACTTTTAGTCCCAGAGCATTGCCTGCAGCAACTTCACCCCGAACTGGGGCAGACTACCGTCAGAAGCTTTGGATACCCGAACGGAATGGCGATAGGAGCCACAGGTGTGGAGCAATCTTATGCTATTTGCGTACGGGCACCGAGCGCCAATACAAGGATCACGGTACGCCGCGCTGCGTGCTCGTTCAAATACAAACAATGAATTTTGCATTTCTTTATTGACAATTGATAGTGGCGAGAATGTACTGAAGCCGAGGATCCTCAACCTCTTGACCTCAAATCACGATTCCATTTGTCAACATACTTTACCAATCCAAACCCCGCCAATGACCCGGTGGTTTTCGTACAGAACAACATGCCAGTCACCGGCGCCGCATGTGATGCTACGTCATACGTCCAAGTCCATGGTGAAGAGAAGCATTGCGGCGCCCAATTCAACCCCAATTACAATCCGGAGGTGACTGGCCGCTTTATAAACAGTACCGCCAAACCCTTTATGCTTCATGTCAACACGAAGATTGATGATCCAAACAACTTCGCCACGGGTCTGCTGGTCGCATTTCCTTATTCTGAGCCTACTGGGGGTGCAGCCGGCGCCTGCACGACGATGGGGCTTACCCCGAATGCTTTGGGATTTCAAAGGGACGACGGCGGCAACGCGTGTATGCCATTTCCGGCTCAAGGCGTTTGTGACGCAGTTGCATGTATGGGCCTGTGTGCTTGTATTGCTAGGGTAACTGGATTGGCTCCGCCAATGGATGGGTACCCCCGAAGTGGCTTTTGCCTCGTGTACCAACTTGCCGTTGAGTAACATTTCTTGCGAATTTTTTCAGTACGCAATTTGTAATAAATTGTTGAACTTTGATTGCTCTCCTCATCGAAATTTCGCAATGAATAATGCAATTTGCACACGGGCGTGTTTCTGTATATCAGTGTTCGTACCTTGATCAAGCCTGATTCTGACAGTCACAGATGCCACTGATCATTAACGAATTAAATTTCCATGCCGGCGGTTTGTCACGAAAAGTACCGAAACTCATTCGCAAATCAGTTCAGTAACCGACGGAAAGATGAAGTCTTTATCAGTGATCCATCTCGCCTTGGCGATGGCGGCTTCCGCCATTTTCATCTGCTTCGCCAATGGCGCCGGCTACTATGTTAATCGGTACGGACGCATCAAATTTCTACGCCCTTTCTGGGGTATCTACGCCTTACTAATGTAACTTTTTCCATAGCTCGTCCGCTGCATTGGAAGCACTTTATTCGAGGTTAAGGACGACCCCTTCGATTGCACAGTTTCCTACGTTTGTTTCTTTAATGACGCAGTGATGTACGATTGCACTCACCCCAACAATCCCTACTCCAATATCGACTCTTTGCCAGCCATAACATGAATGTGCCAATTTAAAAATACTTGAGCTTACGCTTGTCGCCTTCAAGTGAGATGATACGGATACTGATAAGAATTGTCTATTAATGTTGCACACACCAAAGGACAGAAAGTGCAATCAATTCATCCAGCAGCCGGCACGAATACAGTTCATTAATTACAATAATTATTCTCATTATTAAGAAAAAGATGACGAAATTATTAATCAGCCTCATTTCATCAGTCTGCTTAACATTGGCTGTGCTGATACCCTCCACATACGGCGCTGGCTACTGTCCTGACCCGGTAAGCTTCGCTTCGGCGGGTGATTTTGAAATGACACAAATACAATCGATAATTGGATATAAACATTTTGATAGGAAACTTGCTGCGAGGGATCCCAGTTCGGCGAGTTAAAAGCTGACCCGATAAATTGCACAATTTACTTCGCATGTGTTTTCGACACAGCGAGGTACCATTGCTCTCACCCTGACTTCCCGTATTTCAATATTGATCGCTTAATATGCGATACGGCAGCAAATGTTCCTGAGTGTGAAGGTGGAACTCGTCCCCCGAGTTCATCGACTCCCTCTCCAGCCGAAGATCCTGATCCTGAGGATGTGGATTGTGTCGATGAAGACGAATTTAATTGCCCATACGATTGAATATTATTGCAAAAATTGTTACCTTCCACTTGAATAAATCAAAAAGTCAATTTAGTTCAGTTGAAAACCTTGAACTAATGATAAGCCAAGCTTTCGTGCATATTTCATTACGAGTTAAAGCTTTGCTCGTACAGTTCGCTTTAAATTGCTCCGTGTAGACTGTGGGTTAAATATTTGCTCCTGATTACTGATTACGAGTCCAGCATGGCACCCTTGTCGATATGAATCCTTTGTCTTATGTTCGCTTCAAGTTTGGCAATGAACCCGGACGATGATGGCCTTTGCATGAACCCGGTGAAGCAATGCTAATGCGTTGCATTCCCAGTCCCAGTAAAATTGGACTAGAAATATTGTCATGATCACGATATCGTTTATGTAAGTCGCAACAGTGGTTCCATACTACTTGGAACAGTCAGAAATATGAGACCTGTCGAGTTGCCTTTTGCCTCTTCGGCCCGGCACAGCAATATTTTTACGACCCGTTACACTTTTTATGACGCAGAGGCGAGACCACGAATTCGTTCCAACACTGGGAAGCAAAAAGAAGAAGGAGCACGGACATGACAACAAGTCGTGATCGGGTCGAAATATTAATAACTTGTATTTGTAATTTTTGGGGCAGTCTGTTTCCGTCCTTTACTCTGTAAGGATTGATACCTAATAAAGCCTTTGGGCACAGAAAAGTAAAACCTCCAGATTATGTTCACACCACATTGTTTTCCCATTTTCACCTCATAGAATTGTCATGCGAGGAACTACAGATCGGACAAGCAGTAAGTTATTCATTGACGAATAATCATGACAATATGAAAAGAGTCGAGATAGGACAGAGAGAGGAAAGAAGTCAGTATGTCCAGATAAGAGAGCCGCAGAAGTAGTCAAGTCAGAATCCGTGCCCAGTGCAGTAAATTTTGAAAGGTCAGTAGTCAAGTCGAGTTAGTGATGGCATCCAGAGTCACTGATTAAATGTCCTGATCTGTCGAAGTCAATAAAGTCCGTAAAGGAATTGTCCAGATAAGCAAAATAATCGTCAGTGTCCATGTCATTGTAAGAGATCGTCGTTCGTCAGTCGTGAGTTCGTGTCTTTGAGTCCGTTACGCGTCCATTCGTTGTCCTTCGTCCGCGCGCAGTCTCACTGCCAGCGTTCCCGATTATTATACCGATAAGGCCCCCGGGGATAAGTATCCGTTGGGGATGCTCAGACGTAAGTATATATGTGCGCGTGCATGTGTTTGGCAGAGCACCTGCTCATCGGCGTGCCCAACGGGGAGCGTCTGGAGGACCCCGTGAATTGCACCATCCACTAAGTTTGCCCTCCTGGCGAGAGAGCCCGCCGCTCGGCATGTCCCGAGGTCACCCCTTACTTGAGTTTACGAGGAATAGTACCCGGTAAATAATGAAAAATTTGGCTCAATTTTTTATTGTGGATTGGCCATCCCCGATGGCCACATTGTACGGGAGACATCCCACTAGTCACTTGTCGTGGAGATATTTGCGAAAAAAATTTCGCGAAATTCCTTATGAGCTTTAACATGCAAAAATGGGAGTCAACAACCCTTCCGATTTTTATTGATTTTCTGTCTTAAAAGAAATTATTAACGATGCTTGAAATTTTTATTTCAATCATTTTATTATTGTTTTGCATGTGAATTTAATGTCTTACATCTGCAAATTAGCTGTAAAATTACAAAAATGCTTATACGCATGGCTCTATGACACTGTGATAAATGTAAAAGAAACAATCAAAACATAGTATTATTCTACAGTGCGCACAATTCATAAAACTCGTCCTAGTAACCGAATTGGGCTCCTTGCAGTAAACGCTCTGGCATGTTTTGGGATCATTCTCATCGAAAGTGAAACAAACTTGTTGAACTGTTAGAAAATCCTGTTTTAGTAGTAAGTCCCAGTCGAAAAAATCATTAAACTTAACAGGGTTCTTAAATTAATGTCTGCTCTGCTTCGCTCTCTACTCGAATCGAAACTTCTAACAAAAGGAAACTCAAGGTACAAAAGCTATGTACAAAAACGTTTTAGGTTCGGGTACTGCGCATCAGGCTTGACGCTGGCTTGGGCTGACGTCATCGTCGTTGCGTCCTCGTCGCCTGTCTTGTGCGCGGATTCCATTTGACGCTTTACCGTGCCAAATGCCATCCACAGAAACAATTGACTTGATTAGAATTTAATTGGTCTTCATCGCCTAGCGCGTGCTAGGTTGACAGCAAAAAAAATACAAAAGAAGTCGTCCAAACAGTTCGAGGGATTAAAAGTGCATTGCATCCACCACGACTGCTGAAGTCGAGTCCATCCGTAGCCGAAATTTCATTCTTTACTGGCAACAGTTACTAAATTTCTGAACTCTGACCTGAAATTCAATGCAACTTGAGGGAAATGGCGGAGGCTGGAACCGCAGCTATTCCACCAACGACGAGAAGAGGCCAATCAGGCGTCTGCGAGATCTATATTGGCAAAGTGGTGATCGGCCGGACTATCAAATTAAGTCACATAAATTTTTATTGATTGCAAGTTTGGATACGAATATTGTAAACTGTATTTGAGATGCAACGGGCTTTCTGTTGCGTTACGTCCCTTAATTCTCGAGTTCTTTTCTGCGCATTTCAAAGTTTTCGTAGAAAAACTGCGTTCCGCGCTGTATTAGGTTAGGTTAGGTTAGGTCGCTGGTCGACTGAACGATGCAGGCTTCACTGTCTGTCTTGTCTTGATCCGAATGGAGACGGACCGTGCCAACTGCTTTCTTTTGCTGCAAGCCGAAACGAATACATTGAAGCAATGAAGACCAGGCGGCCTCTTCGTCTTCTCCGACCTCCGTCCAGATGGCGCGCAGTAGTGTTGCATCGAGCGTATCTGACTTGCCGTCACGGATCTCCGCAGCCCTGCACGCTTGAACGTACTGAGCCTCAATGTGCGTCCGAACGCTTTCGGAGTAGCCGCCAACTTGTTGCAACAACAATCGCCGTGAGCTGCGCAAGGAGGGTGACGCGCCCTGAAGAAACACTTCTTGGTGGACAACCAAGCGCCGGCATGCGTCAGATGGCCGACCGTGCTCGCCCACGGACAAGGTACATCGGACAAGCGTCCTGCGCAGGGTGTCCGAGGCTTGGTCCAACACCGACGACAACATATTTTTGTTATGATTCTTGGTGGCTGCCATGCACTCCTTGATTTGTTGCTCCATGTTCCGTTCGTGGTGCCAGAAGATCGCATCGATCTGGCTCTTAAGCCCAGAGAGTTCCTAACGCGTGCGAGCTTCTTGTGTGTAGGAATGAAGGGAGACGCTGCTCATGAGTGGACTCTGGAGGGCGCGTGACCAAACTCTGCCACCCAGCTCCAGCCATGCGGTCGGAGTGAGTGGCTGACTTACAGCAACATCTGACCAGCCCGAGGGTCCAAAGAGGAGAGAGAAAAGGTCGCTGGCATCCGCGAGTGATTGGATAAGACGATGTTGGTAGATTGTGTCCTGTAAGGTCTCCAAGCCAATTCCAAGTTCCCTTGTGCTGTTCTGGTTGCCGCCATCAGTCCAAAAGTCGTTCACAGGTTGGATGAGTGTCTATGCTAGTTATTGCAGGATTTCTCGGTCGCTGCCCTCGACTAGGGGCGAGGAGGTCAAGATGCAAAGGTTGGGCTGCAGCAAAACTCGGTCACTTGATCCGTGGGAAAGAATACGGGGAAGTGCCACCAATGGAAGCATGATGAGCGGTTGGAGGGAGGTCGTCCAAGAAATCGGGTCGAGTCCAGGGCAAGTGAAGAGGGTAAGGTGGCTCGTGGCAAGGAGCGTGGCAACTATCGGGTGAGCACCATTTAATCGAGAGCTTGGGAGAGGTTCGTCAAACTCCATGAGAGCCACGGCATCAAATTGTGGCCTTGGCTTGAATCGTAGGCCACAATTGAAACTCGCGTTCAAGTCGTACCAACGTATGCGGAGTGTGTTTGTGTCTTGGTTTCTGGGCCAGTTGCCTTCCCACTCAGGGCTTGGCCACTCTATAGCAAAGACCAGATGCGAGAGTCGCTTCAAATATAAACACTTTTCGGTGAATGCTCGTGGATGAACGACCGACAAAACAAAAACACGCTTAGATCCCTGTAGCACTTGGCGCAGGAGCAAATTGCGCTTTCAGTTGAGCGAAATCGTCGACCGCCCAAAAAACTAGGATCTCTGATGTGCCGCCTCGGAGTAGCCATTGGATGGGGAGGACAAGACGGGGGTCCAGAGCGTCCCCGTGCACATTGATGACCCTCACAGACATAGGTGCACCACCCTCTTCTACTTGGATGTTGACGTCGACAAATTCGGTGAAGCCGCTTCCGTGCCGCCAATTGATGCTCTGCCCAATGCTGGCCAACTCGTGCTTCCTGTTGACGAAAGGGCCATCCACTCCGCGTTGTTGGGCACTCAGCGCCAAATTCAAGATGGTGCTTTTGTCCACGCGAATGGATCGAGTGCTGTAATGGCGGAGGCAGACGAGGGTTCGCTGAGCGGGCTCCGATCGCCGAGTGATCCATGGAGGAGGGGCAGAGTACAGGGAAATAAGGCTCACGAACCGGTAGGTGTGTATCTCCTTCATCCGTGCATCATAGTGATGAGTCGGCGCCGTGATGTCTTGGCAGATTAGTGGAAAGTCCACAGTCAATGATCGAGTCGATTCCATGTGAAGGTTGTGGAGGAGAGAGGCGAGCAGTTCAGGGTCTGTGCAGGCGCAAAGGGCAGTCCACAGGTCATCGCGACCGAGGAAAAAGTGGCCGGGTCCAAGTTTGAGCTCGAACTCTTCGCCGTCAAACGTGCGCCAAGGGTAGTGAATGAGGCGCAGCAACTCACACTCATCCAGGACAGGGGTTCCAAGTTGCAGTCTTTGGAGGAACCACAACATGATAGCTTCCATGGCGTGCGAAAGTTCAGCCCCACAAGTGGGAGTTGGTGCCGGTGCAACACACGGCGTGGGCAGCAGCCGAGATGATGAGAGCATGCTCAAGAGCAGGTCCGCTCGCGATGTCCACGGAAACGCGCATCCGGTCACTCACTCGGGATACTTGTTCCAGATTGTGATTGACTTTGGTGGGAAGGTTGAGGTGAACTTGCTTTGGGCAAGCGGTGAGCTCGGTGACAGCTGATCCGACCCCGCAAGTGAAGGTGATGTGTACGAGGGCACATCAGCGCTCGGAGCTGGAGTGGTGGTGTTGGTCAGTGCGCAAAGAGCATCTCTCACGGTGCTGAGGTCCCAGGGCACGTCCAGTAGTTGATGTGCCTCGTTTCCAGTAGAAGAGTGCTCCTCTTCGGGCAAGCTCCGTCCGCAACCCGCTGTTGGCGCGGCACAAGCTCTCTTGCAGCATCGCATTGAAGTGAGCAGGAAGACCTGCTTTGATGCAGGCCCGCCGGAGCATGGAGATGAGCTCGCAAACGCCAGTCCAATGGCGGCGCCTAACAGACGTGGCTTGTTGGGCAATCTCCGGACACTCCAAATTGCTAACCCGGTCCTCGCAGATCATTGCCCTAAGAGAGGTGGCAAGTACTTATGTAGTTGTGGGTTCTGCTGCAGAGTCTGAATCACTGAGACCGAATGCCGAAGCAGCGCCACCTTGGGTTGAGCCAAATGTCTGCGCACCGGTCCGGGTCCAGGCTCGTAGCGATCCATTCAATCGTCTCGCGGACTTGCGTGAAATCCCAGCGACTTGCCTCGTCCAAGTTGGCAGTCATGTGAAGGAGTCGTTCGTGGAGCTGGGAGAGGTGCTCGTTGTTCATGCAGGTGGGGAGCAATTTGCAGGCGAGGAAGAACTGCGCCCCTTCAGTGCCTTTGCAACCTCCTGTACCCAAACCTCAGACTAAGGGAGGTAATCGGTGCATATGGAAGCGAGAGCCGAGTTGAGACTCCTGTCTGGGGTCTCCCCTCCTCCGTCCACGCACTGCGCTACGGCTCTGAGGGCCCGCTGCAAGCAATGGTAGTCCAGCAGGTTGGCATCATCCGAATCAGATTGACTAAATATAGCCATTTTTGGACCATGTGTGGCAAACTCTTTTCCCAACTGTGCTCACGTACTTGGTGCCCATGGTCACTGGGCCATGCCTCGAGAGCGACTGGTCGCAAAGCCGAAGAGAAATGACATGAAATACCCTTTTTACCAATTTGTGTACTGGTGTTTGCCAATATGCATGTTAGCATTAATTTTGGGCAAAAAAGTCAAGAAAAATTGTGAACATGCTAACCGGCAAAAATCAATTTGCCAATCCACGTGTATACCTAATCCGTCACAGACAATTTGTGCCACCGATTTTCCAGTAGTCTTCCAACGCTGTTAGTCGCTGTACTTAGCAAATCTCCCATGTACAATTTGTACGAGAAAGATTTTGTATAATTTAGTAATTACAGCACCACAGGAGCACTAAAACTATTCAGAATTGATGCGACAACATGCATACGTGGTTTATTTGACATTGACGTTTCATTTACATAGTTTGCTTATGAAATGCTTAACATATGTCATTGCTAATGGAATTTGCTGGACAGTTGACGGCATTAGACCGAAGGCAAAGGGAGATAACCTCAGAGCATAGTTCGTCTGGTTCTGCGTTGCAAGGAGTTTGACCTGACCCGCTCTGAAAGTGTCCGTCGTAATGAAACTCATCGCCTGTGCATTCACCCTGTGTTTGACAGGGCACAGTGATGCTCAAACATGATGGATCCATCGGGGGTTGTGCTTGACAGGTCTGGTTGCCAGGAGTTCTGGGATTGTCCTCAGAGTAGTAGTCACTGGTTGAAGTTGACGAATTTTGAACAACAAAGCATGCGGAAATGTCCAACCCACATCCGCTGTGCGCTCCTGATTCATCATTATGGCATGTTTTGTTGACGTTGAAAGGGTTGCCACCGAATGTTCCGTTAATGACCGCTGTATTGCCATCAAAACTAAACCCACCACGCACGTAAGTGGTGCAGTTGAACGGATCAGATGGACACCGCAACGTATCGCCCCCTTGACCCGTGCTATTCTCATAACCATCATAGTACACGGGTGCTGTCAACAAGATTTGCCATAAATCATATACCTTTTACCGTGTCAGGTCGAATACCTTCGGTGCAGCTCACTCGCCCTCGGAGGTAGGACGAAATTATTCTCCGATCCCCATTTCTTTGATAATGTGTCAAAAATAAACGCTTGCCAGACGAAAGGAAGTACTTGGGTGGTCTCGTGAATCCACAGAATCTTAAGTCAAAGGCGACATGGACAATGGTCACACAATCAGATTTCTTTCTCCCATTCATAATCTCAAATTCTCACCTTGATTCTGCGTCCTCATCACCGATGATAAAGTATTGTTGTTCACAGTCCACGTCACCCCTCTCAAATCCCAGAGTGCTGAATTTTAGGACACAGTCGCCACTGCTTCTGAATTCCCAAGTGCTCTCTACTGAGGGCAAGTATCCACGTCTGTAGCCGTGGCCAGCAAGCGAGCTTTGTCTAGCTACCGCCGATTTGGGTGGGAAACTTTCGAATGCGAAAGACTCCCCGAACCGGAGAACTCTCACGCCGCCACCAGCCCCACCATTCCACTCATGGTCCTTGTATCCCTGGTCGTGGATTCCATTGCATGAATTCAGCCAAATTCCCCAAAACAGGATCAATATAGTTGGCAGCTGCTTCATTTTCGGGCACCAGTTAAAATTTCGTTGACTTGGCAGTGGAAAATGAAACGGTCGACTGACAAGAGATTGTAAATTGACTTCTTTCAATTTGTGTCAAACATCCCATTCATTCACGCACGATTGAAACAGTATGGTGACATTAAAATCACATGGAATTCTGTGCATGGCATTTTACTTGCAATTGGTACAGAATGTAACTTCTTATTGCGCGTGAGCAGAACCTGTGCTAGTGCTAATGCATGGATTTATTTCACATTGCTCAGTATTGTTGTTTCAAAGATATTTCAGACAGGGATGGCACTGGATATATATCCGATAGATATCGAGTGATATTTTGATATTTTTGATATTTTCATATTTTGACTTAAAATGATTACCAACGAGCTTTAAAGCATT
>WIXG01000897.1:0-16790 GCA_009869945.1 Mesaphorura yosii | reverse complement strand
ATTTCGTGTCGTGGTGTGTCCTTAAATCTTTTGTTCATGCGTACTGCGTCTGAAACAAAGATACCTGTATTAGTTTATTTCTAGCATAATGGATGAACAGGAACAGATTTTTTCGTGCATGGTGCCCCTTCCAAGGCCAAAGCTTTGGCCTTGGAAGGGGCACCACCAAATTCTAATTTGACTTCCACATCCACAGCTAAAATTTGGGGAAGGAACCCAGACGAGCCTGACGGGCTGGAGCTGATCTTCAAGCTGCTGTACATCCTCTCTTGTAAAATGCTCGTCGTCTTTTTTCCTTCCTGGGTCTACATCTTTGAACAGCGACTGTCCTTTCTGCAATCGTCCACGGAGAGTCAATCTTCAGCAACGTGGCTGGGGCCGCCCTCCTGACATTTGGCGTCTATCTCGATCTGACAATCATTGGCATAATTATCTTCACCCTCTTCATTCACATATATTATAACCTCGTCTGGCTTCAGAAACTGCGGTGGCAGCCCCTCATGACTCGCGTTGAGAAGGTCCGGGTCCGAATTAAGCATCGTGGGATTCAATTGCTGCACAATCTACTGAGTGAAACCACTCGCAACTACACTTTTTTTGCTGAATATCACGTTAGGTTTTGTCCTCACTTTTTATGTGTACTGCATCCTGAAGTATTATTCTACACTTCCTCTTCTGTTAAGCTTCGACCTGATAACACTCTGCTCGGTCAGCTGTGCCTTGCTCGGCATCCTGTGTCGAACCGTTTACTCTCTCACGACAAGATCATGCCAGATTCGTGAATCTTTCTACAGATTTCGATCCCTGCACCTGACCAAAATGGATCATATGCTTTTCTCCTCTTATCAGCCACTCAAGTCAAAGTCTGACTATCTATTTTCGTACTCGAGAAACATCTTTTTAAAAGTCCTCCAAAATGTTGTCATCGAAGGCGTTATGACTATGTTGCTTACATTTGAGTGAACCCTTTTTTATTCATTGTGGTAATTTACGCTCAGTATTTCGAATTTAATTAAAGCAGCCAGAGGAAGCTAAGGATTCATGACACGCCTAATTACAGATTTTGACCGTGTTACAAAGAGCTCGAGATATAAGCATCCTTTGTCTTTGGTTGAAAGCGGTAAGTTGAGACTGACACACAAAACCCTCATTCGAATTCAATTCCAAGTGAGATGTGACGAAGTGAGGCGAAAACAATAAATTGCTAATAAAGAAGCTAATAGTTCAGAGTTTAGAAAGAGTTGACTCGCCAATTAGTCATTCATTTCTTAAAGCCTACCACTGACAATACCATTAAGAATGGATGACCCCGACCGAACCAAGCAAGAGCAACTCCAACGGCTCGTCATAAAAAAGCGAAAATGTGAAAAAATTGCACAAGAAATTGTGGAGCATTGTGTATTGAATGAATTTTCGATCTCAAGAGACTATTTACTGGAAAAGGTAAGGTTTAAATGATAATCAAACTATGGAGTTTGTCATTGACCATTTGCCAACTTGCGTTTTGTGCAGGTGGTGCAGATTACCCAGAGTCACTTCGCAGATATAATGCAAGAGCGACGGATCAGCGGGATTTGTGGGTGGGTGCTTTGCCCCAAGAGGTTGGTAGCCATCCCAAAACAACAGTACCACATTCGGGGAAACAAGGTGCTGGATATTACCGAACGAAAGGTACGAAATCAATTCACCACAATTTGATAGACTAAATTCACTACAAGGTCTAATTTCATTTCACGATGTGCCTTTTTACAGAATTTTTGTACATCACAGTGTTACACGATCTACCTACATTTTAAATCTCAAATACCAACGTCCCCACTTTGGCTGAGGGACGAGGAACCAGCACCAGAGATAACGATCCTGGAACCGTACCAAATTGAAGCTTCAGACGCAATTCACGGCGTTACATTAACTTTCAGTGGTGCTGATGAAGCGAAGGAGGAGAGCAGTGACAAGTGAGACCCATTCACCTATTTCTTTGGATGCCTATGGAGTGGAAATTCCCTCCGATCAGTGGATCAGTCCAGTTTTATTGATAGAATGAGCCACGTACATAATAATTTATGATGGAATGACGGAGGTTCAGTGCATGTTGCCAAGCAAACCATATTGCAAGTCGCAACTTAATTCACTATTGAAAGTTTTCTAATAAACAAGAGATTCCACGATATAGTATAAAAAATATTGTTTCCCCTTGCTCGACAAAAGATGTAATAAGCAATAGCAAACTCGGTTTTTGACATTGGCCACTGAATTCTAAATTCGTCCCGAACGGTGTTTGAATTTCTACTTTTAAGAATGGGAAATATGTCACGAAAACGCAAGAATCAGAAACCCGCGTCGGAGAGAGATTCCAATTCCAAGAAACGCAAGCTAACCACACCGGGTCAAGATGCACCTGATAACCAACGAAGGGTACAGCCTGTTGTGAAGTTGGAGCGTGTCGATGTCGGTTCTGGAGACAATTCGCCAACGGAGTCGCCTCACGAACAGCCCTCTGCTTATTCGGACCAGAACAGTAGACTGAAGAAATTGTACCAGGAACGTGTTCGGAGATCCGGAGCTGTTGACAAGTACGAAGGCTACCAAGGCGGATACAAAGCGTCATCCGAGCCTTGGGATTGGAACCCATCAAAACCATAGTGAGAAGCAAAAAACTCAAAATAAGTCCGATTTGTCCAAGTCCAAAAGTAATTCTATTTGTGTACATATTTCCAAAATTGTGCCACTTGTGTGATACTTTAAGATCCTTTATTATACTCATTCAAAATATTGTACTTAAGCAGGAATAAGTTAAAAGCTTTGAAATGCACTGGAAAATTTTACGTGAATAAATAGTGTGTATGCTTATCAATTACAATTACACGTTCATAAGCCTCGAGCCTGAGCACACAGAACAGGGGTGAAATGTCGAATTTATCCCCAGCACAAGGTCGTTGATCTGCTTCGCATTCGACTCGACTTCGCTTCCAGCCGTGCCCTCTTCCAATTTGCAATGGTAGGCTTGTAGGAGCTGGTTCAGCTGTTCCATTTGGGCGCGGAGTTTCTCCCTTTCAATACTCAGCGTGGCCAGTTCGTTTTCTTTCTCACGGGCGCGCTCCTTCAGAGCAAGGCGCTGGGTTTGGTACAGAGCAATGTAATCACCTGAAAGAAAAAATTCATATTCAATTGTTGTTGACACTCGTTAGCAAGAAATCAGGATAAAAACTTACCGATCGTCTCATTCTCCGAGCTTAACTGTACGACAAGATGTTCTGCCTGATTCAGATTGCGTTTAAGTCGCTCATTATCTTCCTGGTAGTTGGTCAGGAGGTTTGCGTCCACTGTCTTCGCCCGTAGTAGCTCGGCAAGGCGATCGATTTCTTCGCGGAATGAAGAATTCTCCCATTCAAGTCGTGCCAGCTTCTTCTCCAAGGCAGGCAGGCTTTTCGGGTCTTCTGGCGGGCGTGTTGCGTGGACATGGAGATGCTCATGCTCTCCTTCTTGGTGCTCGTGGCTATGACCGTGATCATGGTCTTCATGATGGTGATCGTGATCATGCTCGCCATGAGCATGCGGGTGATCGTGGTCATGGTCGTGGCCGTCGTGGTGCCCGTGTCCTTTGTCGTCGTGATTGTAGCTGTGGC
Source organism: Mesaphorura yosii (assembly GCA_009869945.1). Lineage (NCBI taxonomy): Eukaryota > Metazoa > Arthropoda > Collembola > Poduromorpha > Tullbergiidae > Mesaphorura > Mesaphorura yosii. The sequence continues at coordinate 13,164 of WIXG01000897.1, read as the reverse complement.
CATGGCCATGACTGTGGTCGTGCTCATGTGGGGCATCCGCATGGTTATGATCGTGGTCGCACTCTGCGCCGTGTTCGTGATCGTGCGAATGACTGTGACTGTGATCATGGTCTTCATGATGGTGATCGTGATCATGGTGCTCGTGCTCATAAGGGTGATTGACTCCACCCGCCGTTCCCTGGCTGTAGTAACCCTTCTTCATCTGCACCATTTCCGCTTCCAGACTGCTCAGCCTCTCCAACTGCAGCTGGTGCGAACTCAAAATGGACTCCAGCTCGATATTTCTCTCACTCAACTTCGCCAGTTGAAGCTGACTTTCTTCGAACCGGTCTCGCAGCTCTTTGCTCGCTTCATACTCGACATCCAACTTGGCCGCTAGTTCCATTTTGCCTTTGTTCTGTAAAATACAAGCGGATGAAGGAATTAACTATGCTTCATCACGAGTCAAAACTGAAAAGTACTTACAATAACAATTAGCGCCTGTTCCAGCTCATTGTAACTGTCCACCTTAATCTTCACATTCTCGTTCGCCGCTTCCAACTGCAGCTCCAGCGCCCGGACTTTTTCCTTCAGCGTCGCATTTTCCTCGTACACCGTGCTCAACTTTGATTTGAGGCTGGGTGTGTCTTCAGCCCTCAATTCTTGCCTGAATTCGTCTCGTTCCTTGCGCAAAGTCTGAATAGTGACTTCGACTTGCTGGAGTTGGGCCACAAGGTCAGCCTCACGTTGCTGAAGGTGCACATTGTCGGCACGCAGTTGACTAAGCTGAAGTTCGTAGACTTCTGTGGTAATCGCCGACGCCGCCGCACCGATACTGTCTTCCAAACCGCCGCCGGACACGCTCGAAGATGCACTGCCGCCACCGCTAGATTGATGCCCACGACGAAATGTGGGCGTGGGGTACAAGTTTATTGGGTTCGGACTTCGACCAGCGTTCGGATGCGATCTCGCCATTGCCGATGCCGAAGTCGAAGGTTCAGCGTGCAAGTGAAGCACATGATCATGGTTGTGATTGTGATTAAATGCAGACACTGTCGCCGTTGCCACCAAATCATTATCGGGAGGCGGTGCGGCGCTGTGACCTTGGCCTTGCTGATTGACTATGTTCACCATTTCTTGCTCCATTTCCCGCTGGCTCAGAGGACTCGCCGGTTGACTATCTTCGATCAATCCTGGTGTTACAGCGGCCGGCGCCGGTGCATCCGACGCAACGTCAGGCAATGTCGAAGGTCCTGAATTGGCAAATGCCATAAGTCCGTTTCCATTGTTGCCATTGTTGTAACTGTACGATGTATTTATGTCAGCAACGATGTCGTGGTTGATTATGTGGCCGGAATTGCTTCCTGAACTTGGCTGTCTTTGATGCTGATGTTGGTGAGTTTCCGCAATGTCTCGACCTGCCATCGCATTTGCTGCTGCACCCGAGGAGGATGGGCCTGGACCTGGACTAGATTGGGCTACGGAATGCAGTGGCAGCGTGTTAGAATCGAGCAAGTCAAAGTGTGCTGTAGGATGGGGCTGCAACGAGTTTGAATCGAGCAGGTCAAGTTGTTGGGGTGGCCCATCCAGTGGCAATGGAAATACCAGCGGTGGTAAAGGTTGACTGGACTCAATACCGGCGCCACTTGGAAAAGGCGCAAATGGCTGTGGCTGCGGCTGCTGCGGAGCTTCGTGGGCAAATGCAATTCGACCTCCGTTCGCGTTCGAGCTCATGGCGTCGTGTTCATTGTGATGACCTCCATTTGCCCCATTGACGACGCTCGACGCTTGAATGGCTGGACTGACTTGGCCAGCATAACTGCTTGATGATGACAACGGTGGTGATGGCTCAGCCTCATTGCTTGCATTGGAGGGTCTTCTTGGTTGTGTATTTTGCTGTTGTTGTTGTTGCTGCTTGTAAATGTTGAGCTGGAAATTGAAATTAAGGTATGGTAATCGTATTAAGGAATTGTCTTTGGTCGTAATACCCTTTAATAGCAAATCATCTTACCTTTTTCTTTGCAGCTGCTAGTCTCTGCTCTCTGTCCATATTTGTGCTTCTAACTTTGTAATTGAACAAACTAATACACCTACTTATTAAGGAACTGGTTTGATTATCTACGCATTGACTGAGCTTGTTCCTTAAGATTTTCCAACTGATGAACGTTCTTCTCAATATTTTCAAATTGGTAGTTCATGTGAATGTGCAGAAGTTGCAGTTTCTTCAAATTCTGTATAAAAATCCAATCATCATCAGTATCATCATTATAATCACTCCTTCACATTTAATCGATAAACATACCTCCTCAGACGCGTTGATAAGATTTTCCGTAGCTACAAAGGAGTCGATTGCTTGCCTGACGGACTGCAAGACCAAAAATACGGCGAATGAGTTGTGGTTTGATACCTGAGCTAATCAATTTATCCAACAATGCTAATGAATCTTACCTCCTGGGCTTTTCCACTGGCTCCTCTTCCTAGACTGTTTGCGATTCCGCCGATGGAGTTCACATGTGCCGTGACACGTTCACAAAGTTTAGCTTTGGGTTCGTGAAAAATACTTTTGGCTGCTGCTGTTGAAGTCGGTGAGTTCATCTCCAAACGGACGACTGCCACTGACCACAATCACTGATCACCACATGTAAAATGATTCGAAATTACTACTCGTTCATAATTTGGTCGGTCAATATGGAGCTGGAACTGAGGAAGAGAACGTCAGGCCCAACGTAACAGATTGGCGAAGAGTCCCACAGAGCAGGTGAACGCTAATCATGAATGTTTTGACAATCAATTGACAAATGGTACGTAATTATGAAATGAATGTGCGATGTGCGAATGAGAAGAATCTGTCTGCTGCTACGTGGAACATTGAATCTTTGAATCATCTTCATCTCCCAGCACTCACTTTCATTCTGCAATGCAATGGAATATTTGCATGGGATTATTGCATTACTGACAATAAACATCACTTCGTATGAGTCTTCTGTGTGATGGTCAGACGGACGGACGGAGTTTGGAGTTGTCTCGTGTATTCCTTGGATGCTCAATGCGCAGCATTTGAGTTGAACTCGGTCGAAAAACACTGCCTGACTGCCTCGCGCACTTTGCTTTGGTTCAGTTAAAGTTATTTCGAGATTTACAACTAAAGTTTCATTAACTTACGTTGATGTCAGGCTAGGCTAAGTAGAAAAGAGGCGACGCGGTACGATGTTTAGTGTTGGCTTGGGTGTACGAATCTTTCGGCATGGATCTGGAGTGGTTTTAAACTGCATCTCACACAAATTCGACCAACGTCTAGTCGTACCGGCCGTCGTTTCAACTCCAAGGGTACGTAGTAGTGCATAGAGAGATGATGCGGAATAGCTGAATCTGCATCTGACAAAGAAATTTTATGTCCATTTCTTAGGTACTTGAGATCCTGTGGTCAGGAAATGGGTCCAATCGCCAAATATCCACGACGGCGGCTTGTAGTCACTTACTAGATAGTGGGAAATGGAACTACGGAGCGAGGAGCATGAAAAAGAAGCACTGGCTTCCCAAATGGAGACCGCTGAGACGATTAAAGGTGACATCACTTCCCATACAAGCAGGGTTGACGAAAGCCACAAGGGCTAGTGTGTAATGTCTTTATTTTGCCACAGGTGATGAAAGTCAAGTTGCCGGATTTCCGGGAAATGAAAGCAAACAGCAGCAACTACTTAACTCCGGACCAAATGCGAACTAAAATGAAGGAGCGAGGCGTGTGCCCTCCACGACCATGGGTTGAGCGGCAGTTTGAAATCAGCTCGACCGGGGCCATCTTCGAGCCTTACGTGCCACCGGAAGGAGACGGGAAGGCTTCGCTAATTACACCTACTGTGAGTTTTCTTTAGTACCGCTTAGGAACGACTGGAACTGAGCAGGTTGGACTCATGAGTTTTGAATTCCAATTTGGTCATATTTCTTTCAGGGTGCTAAGCAAACTGCGATTGATGTGCAGAAGAAGTCCAAGACCATGATGGCAATCCGTAAAATCAAGCAATTTGAAGAAGGGTTTAATCGTTCTGATTTCCTGGAGCAGGCGCTAGAAATCTACAAGAAGATGCACGAAACAATGGCGAAGGCGGCGGGAGTTCCTGACATTGACGTATTCGAAAGAGAGTTGGCTCGCTATGTGACAGAAAAGGCGTACCCCGAAATTGTTCACAATCTCAAACGCAAGACTATTCGGTGGAAGTTCCTGGAATCGATCGAACCGCCTCGTTTGGCCCACGCACGTTGTGACAACGTGCTCACGAATGAGAATACATTTGGCCAAGTCACCGTCCGATTCCACACGAAACAGACGTTGGCGATTTATGACCGATTTGGTCGGCTCATGTTTGGCAATGAATTGACGCCGAAGGACGTGCTGGAGTACGTTGTGTTTGAGAAGCATTTGGCGGATACGTACGGGCTGTGGCGGGTGCATGCGAAAATCATCCCCGAATGGGCTGGCACAGGATACGACTTGCAACCCATTAGAACGGTTCGGAAACCGCCGCCCCAGAAGCCAGCTGACGAGGAAAAGACTTCAAAGAAAGAGAAGGCAGCGACAGCAACAACTCTTTCCGCGCCATCACAGTCGTCAACGAGTTCAGAATCACCTCAAGTAGCCGTAGCGTAACAGTAAAAATAAAGGAGTTTTTTTCGAGTTTTCCCTTTGCCATTTTTGTAATTCAAAAAATTCTTGGATTTATTTATCTGAATGTAAACATAACCAACAGCTGATAATAAAATTAGTGACTTTACATTCACTGTTTAGAATTTTTTGAAAGATTTCTTGGCCCCTGGCCCTTTGGAGACTTTTAGAACGTTGAACCTCACGGTTTTGCTGAGTGGGCGACATTCCCCGATGGTTACGATGTCGCCAAGGGAGACGTCTCTGTGAAACAAGGATAGTGGCTCATTAGTATGGTACTCCAACTCGTTAAAGAAGATTTTCACTATAATTCCTACGTTAATTCAGTTTGGGTTAAAAATTATCGATCAGCGAATTTTCAGAAGACCGTCGTTGTTATCATCATAATATACTTTTGGGAATGATACATAAGACTAAGGGAAAGGACCAAATGACCAATTATGGCACCATTTAGAGGGACTTACCGGAAACAAGGTGAAAGATGAACCGCCATATTCCTGTGCCGTTTCTCGAACCGATTATATTTCTTAACATAATGCAGGTAGTCCCTTCTGATGATAATTGTTCTTTGCATCTTCATTTTCTGCACCATGCCGGTCAAAATCCGACCTCGAATGGATACGTTACCCGTGAACGGACACTTCTTGTCGATGTAAGTGCCATCGGACGCCTGAAATCATAAATCTTTCCGTCAGTATAGGGCTATTCTAACTTTTGAGCCACACGGAACTCGTTCGTTGCAAACGTGTTAAAAAGCTAAATAAATGATACGAAAAAGGGTGAATTTAACCTCTCGTGGTATTTTGAATCCAAGTCCAACGGATTTGACGTGACGGAGTTTTGCCTTTCCGGCCTTCTTCCCGGTGAAGACTTTACGGTTCAAATTGATAATCTTTTGCTTTTGGAAAGCTCTCTCCACCTTCCAGGTTGTACGTCAAAGATGTCAGCAACCAAAATAAATAGCAAGTGCACACAATTCGCAAACCAAAACGGCAAACGTGCAAAAACCAGGCAGAGCATAAAAAACACAAAAGAAAACAAAAATTAGTAATAATGAAGGGTATTAATTGCCTCACGACCAGGAGCCTTGAATCCAAGACCAATATTGCGGGTGTACCGCTGAGGACCCTTGGCTTTGTATTTCTTAGCAGCTCTCTTGTCGGCCGATGCGGGCACGACACCCTTCTTTCGGTTCAAGAATACTGTCGGCTGCTTCTGAAATGCTCGCTCGGACTTTAACAGAGTAATTAAGATTAGAAACATTCTAGCCTAAGCTCCTCAAAACCCGAACTTTTTACCCATCCCCTCCGCTCTTCTTCTTCACACTAACCTACCACAATAAAATCGGAATTAACTGACAAAATTGAACTCACCTGATCCGCCATGGTTGCTTTTGGTTGTTTTCACCCAGTTATTTGACCAAACCCACTTAATTCACGTTAAATAATTAATTAAATGCCAGTTGATCGTGTTCTGTCTGTTACCTGTCCATGTGTTGAGTACGAACACGGCTTGTCTAATGGAGGATGCCGCAATACGAATGCAGGGAAGGGAGCGAGCATGCTTTGAGACTCCTTTCAATAACATGCGCTACGGCGCAAAGCAGGAGCTGCTTGCAAGTGAGCTTCAACATTGATTCACAGGTGGCGTGCGTGGCTCGCTGCAAGACGAGGGAGTTGAAACGAAACAAGACTAGTCTACAAAGCGTGATCACAGTTTGCTGTTCACAGCGAATGTGCTGCGCTGACTGTAAGAACGCCGATTGAGATCTGCCAAACTGGCGTACTTATTGAAATACAAATGTTCAGCTAAGCTGGGCCCACGACTGTGTCGTTTGCATTCTAATTCTGTCGTGCTCCGGGTTGTCCAGCGCAGCATCCCAACCCATCTTAACCAGCTCATGAGGATTTGTTACAGTTTTCTGAAGAACATCAACCCGACCCCGACGGCGGACGCGCTCCACGACTCCACGCTCGTTCTCGAAGCTACGAAGATGAGATTCAGTCAATTTCGGTTATACCAGTAACCTCGACGTCGAGTCACGGGCGATTACATTTTTACAGTGCAGCGGCTGTAATTCAAGTCCAAATCCAAGTCAAGTCAACTGAAAGTCAGGCTAATTAAATCTCACAGCGAGTGCCAAGCAATGAAACCACGCTCAATGTCAATGGCTCAACTTCAACATGCATGTGCGGCTGTGCGGTGAATCCTACCTTCCTGTCATTTCGCATAAGCCCGTTTGTGCTCCGGGTTCTAATTTTGGGATTTGTTCATGTCATCCCAGTGCCTAGAAATCAAATGAGCTATGAGCATAATGAGGACAGAGAAAGCATAATGAAATCATGACAATCCGAGCTGATACGCTTGCTTTCCATTCTTTCCGCTGCACACAAGGTCAAGGTGCATAATCCTTAATCTTCCTGGCTAAGAGCCTAGACGCTCATTCATTTATTATTGAACCTGGCAGTCGCAGTGCAGCAAGCAATGAAATACGAAATTGTGTTGGGTACTTTGCTTATTGCTTTGCTGGCGCTGGGTTGTGGAAGAATTTACTCAATTTACCCGTATGCCATGTCGGAACTCCGAATCAGCCCGATACACTGCCTGCAAGTTTTGCAAGGCAACTGAGCAGATGATACGTTTTGCTAGTTTCGAAGTACGAAGTCATACGCAACCGTAGCAAGTACCACCAACCAAGTTGAATGTGATTCACAGTCGCGAGTTTCGGCTCTTTCGTTCTTCTGACTTGTTCTACCCTTTGGCTTGCTTTCTGGCTGGCTGTGGTTTGAATAACTCAACTGTTCTTTTTGACTTTCAGTTTCAATTTTGGTTGGAGCGTACTTGGTAAAGAGTAACCAAGCAGCAAAGTACCAAAAGTCGTTCAGTTCTCTCAAAATAGTTGGACGAGACGGTGCAGTGCAGCTGATCATTGACGTCGTCGTGATCGTTATTCGGATTCGTGATCGAGATGATCCGTGGCGTGGTTTACTGCTGGCTGATTTGAATTGACAGTTGGAGCGAGTTTTTCCCGATACAGTTAGGCCAGGCAGGTGCATCAGTGCATCGTGAGTTATTAACCTCGAATTAAACCTGCACCGCCGTGTGCGATGTGATCGTCGTATCTCAAAACGCAAGCGCAGCGCAATTGTGATACGTGAAACTGTACTGTGATGTTAGCAACGACCCGACAAAATTTTGAGTAACCGAGTGACCTGATTTTAGAGAATGAGTGTGGGTGGAAGTGGAGGTAGTGTAGCAGGGGCTGGAGCTGGAGGGGGTCAAGGCCAAGGCATCGCAATACCCAACAAGAGATTATTCAACAGAATCCGAGTAAGTGCAGCTTCAGCAATCTCAACAATGGTCAGGTCCACTTTCTTGTAGAACTAATTCTTTCGCATTCCGCAGAGTGACAGCGAGCAGTCCTCCAACAGCGTAATGCCCGACGAAGACACCACGAAGGACGCCCGCAGCATGTCGTTGGCGCCGGTCTCCGAACAGATCATCGAGGAGGACGACGAAAAACAGCGCATGCTCTTCGACCAGCGTAACAACAGCGTCGTCAGTCGAATGGGCTACCAGTCCAACCAGGGAGATGACATGATTGACGAAGATGTGCTAATGTACGAAATGATTGAGTCCGGCGTGCCTCCACCTCCTGATGGCGGCTGGGGCTGGGTGATTGTCTTTGCGTCCTTCGCATGTAACCTGATTGTTGACGGGATCGCGTACACATTCGGCGTGTTCCTGCCAAAATTTGCCTTGGAGTTTGTACCTCAGGATGAGAATAGAGGAGAGCATGGAAAAATTGAGAATGGAAGTGTACCCTGGGTTGGGTCGCTCCTTTGTGGAATTTATCTCTGCGTTGGTAAGTCCAGTCTTAGTCATTAATGCCACATTACATTCTTACATTGTGTAATCGATTTTTGAAGATGACATCCAAAGTGAAGGATGAGTCCTTCAACTTTTAGCCGAAAGCCGAGTACAGCGTTGATAGTTGATTGTGTTAGTCATTCTGGCTTCTCGTCTTGGCTTGGTTTCAACTTATTACGGCATGGATATTATTCAAATACTAATTTGAAAAACAAGTTGTTTATCGAAAACTATTTTGTCCCGCATCGCGCTGCGTGGTTGATTGACATTTCTGAAATTACTCGAATTCGTCACACGCTTCTTCTTTCTTCTTCCCTTCGTTCCAAATTCCAATTCAAACTAACCCTCAAGTTAAATTACACGCAGCAGGCAGGCAGGCACTTGCATTGCCTTCAACTTTAGATTAAACAAATATGAATACAAAAACAGGGCAAGAACAAAAGCAAATAGGCGATTTTAATATTTCCAGTTCCAGTTAATTTCGTCTTGCCTTCAACAAAATCTTAATCTTAATCTTGAACTCGTACATAAGTAGGGCACAGAGCAAAGTCACATTCACGGAGCGGCTGAACTGAGAATTGACAAGTACACAAGATGAAAGGAAAGTCGCCAATATCGAAATGTAATGTAAATGTGAACTTAGCATCTTGGCGTAAAGCGTTAGCAAATATCGAAGATACAAGGCACAAAGTTCGATCTCAACAATTGAAGCATGAGAAAAATAAATTAAAATCGTGTACGCTCAAATTTAATTAACTTTTGACAAACTAGAACAAAGATTACGGGAACGCTAAGCCAAAAACAGTGGAGAGTTTTGCCCCACAGTCCCAAATAATTAGTATTCGTTACGCAACGCTGCCTGTCTTTGCCTTGCTAAGTCGTTATAGGAGGTGGCAATTCGCATTTGAGACTTGTCTACTTGGCTTGATGAGTACAGGTGCAAAATCACCGGCCGGCATCCTCATCACGAGTCAATCAAAATCGCTCTGGCTCGATGAATGAGCCTATAATTATGATGCCTGTCTGTCTGGCATTTCTGCCTTTGCTGGCATGTAGCTTGAGTTGAGCATTTTGTATCCATGCAATTAGGAGATTCCAACTTATGATTATGATTTTATGAGTGATAGCCCAAGATCAAATTAATTAATCGCAGGTGCACACGCGTATGCTTAGCTTATGACGTTAGTACTTGTTTTCGACGTTCGACGTGCTGAAAACGGAATACGGGACCCACCGATTTCAATCTCAATTAATGCATGTGGTTACACGTATTTTCACCTTTCGCAGGTCCGATCGTGTCCGCGCTCACAAACAAGTTTGGATGTCGACGCGTCTGCATTGTTGGCTCGTTCATTGCAGCTCTCGGCTTCGCACTCTCGTCCCTCTCCAAGTCGCTGCCCATTCTCATGCTAACTTACGGAGTTATTGGAGGTTAGTCAATTTGTCTGATTTGATCTCCAGTGTAATGCATAATTGGCTTAATGCAATGTAATGGATAATTAAAATCTTGTCTCGTGTCGTTTGACGACTGACGACCACGACGTTAACGACCCTTCTTTATGAGCGCGGTTGACCCTTTTGACTTTCGACTTGAGCTCGCGGCCGACAAATCGAGTAATCGAGCTGTAAGTTAATTACAGCGAAGAGCAAAGGCTTATCACCCGAGTCGGGACTTGACTCGAATTATAGTCACGGTTTAATGCGTAAATCAAACTGATATGAAATTATGACATGACACTTGTCGAACTACGTAATTACGGCAATAACGCAATGCCAAACACTGAGCCGCGTGGAGTCAAAAGTAAGAAATAAGCATTCATCCGCTTTTCCTTTTCAAATTAGTAGCTTCTTCAATTAACACGATGGAGTCAGCAAATTGTTTGGCTTCAGTGCTTCCAATGTTCCAGCCTTAATATCTAAAAGGAGTATAGTACGTACTCAAGATCAGTTAGATCAGTCTGATATTGATCTCAAACTTGATAGATACAAGAACACGACACACGAGTGACGAGGACAACGAGCATGAAGCGAGCGGCAAGTGGCGAGACTCAGTTTGCATATTTGTAATTTGATGCTGACAAGGAACTTCAGTCATGTTTTGCTTATCTAAATTCCACAAATAAGTCATGCAGCCATGCTGAATGCTTGTCGGACGTCGGGCAGGAATTATTTTAGACAGATACGAAGTAGCAAACAGCAATGTAAAGCAACTTAAATCTAATTCTAAAGTAAATACGCTGAGCTCTGCCGGATTAAATCCCGCTGTGCCTGGCGTGGATTATGCGGATTAACTGCAACTATTAATTTTTTAAGTGTATGAGAGCATGCAGGAAAACGCCAAAGTAAGGAAACTGCACTGAAGTTGCAACGTAACCGCAGTGCACAGCATTCTTCAGTTTCGAGATACAATTTTGAAAAGAAGACGCTAACATCTAGTCGGTAAATTATGTGCTTCGAGGAAATGCAAACGCCGTTTGATGCTATTTTAAAATTCGTACTAACGGCGTTTGATTTCGTACAGGTTGTTGATCGCGAAGTTTGGTCTCACCGTAAGTGCTTAGGTTGCGCTGAATGAATTTGAATTTGTATCAGATTTAAATCCGTAATTAAACAAAAAGCCAGAATTGGCAACAACACGAACGCCAGTGGCCCAGTAGCCCAATTTATCGAGTCACTGTATTTGTTAATCGATAATTTCGCCTTCGCGTTCGTCATTCAGAAACCGCAAGCGAGTTGACGCGATTTGAAGTTGCGAGAGTTGCAACTTGTGAGCTTGCGGATTCGTGAATCGTGATTGCTCCATTCTCTACAGCATTAATAGAAAGAGCAACCATTCGTTTATTAGTCTCTTTTCGTTTATGTCAGTTCATCAAAGCCCAATCAATGTGGTCGTGATCACGGAGTCGCGCGTCGTGGCAGACAGACCAGACACGGCAGTTCGCTGCTCAGAATCTTGCAGTTGCAAGTGAAACAATGAAACAGAGCAATGGCAAGGGATTAAGGTCCACGTGGAACTGACTCAGGGCGGATGCAGATATTTCAGACTGCAGACATTAAAATGTTGATGCACTCTTCGCATTTTATTATGCATTTGAGGAGTAAGTGACTAAAATGTTTACGAGACACTCCGCACTTCATCTGAGCTCAATGAGAAAAATAGACTGCGACATTTTTGTTGATAACGCAGCTGGCACTTGTTACAGGCCGATTGCGATGTACGAATTACTCATTCGCCATTCGCGCACGTGTAACGTGTTCTGAGCTTGAAATTGTTGACCGTACATGGATTGGAAGCTGTGACCGATTTTCGAAAGCACGGGAGCGAAAACAAATGACTCATGCAAGATTACTCTTATTTTTATGACAACAGGGATTGGATTCGGGTTCATCTATCTTCCAGCTGTGGTCTGCGTCGGGTACTACTTTGAGACCAAGCGAGCCGTTGCGACTGGAATTGCTGTAATGAAAGATATAAAATAGTACGAGCATTTTGCGTGACTAAATCCATGTAATTTGCTTTCTCCTTTTCCTATGCCATTTGCACAGGTTTGTGGATCCGGTGTCGGCACTTTCGTATTTGCTCCATTTGCGACATGGCTTCTTCAGCAGACGGATTGGAGAAGTGCAAACTTGGTACTCAGCGCGCTGATTTTCACTTGCGCGGTAAGTCAGTTCAGAAATGCAACGAATGTCGTCTGCAACAGCCAACAGCAACGGTCATTAATCATTGACAGACGACATGCAGTTTATATGCCCGATGGCGATCGATTTGTTTGTTCAAATAATTCGCCCACTTCCAGGTATTCGGTGCGTTAATGCGGCCACTCGAGGTTGAACGACGACCTGTTGAAGAAGGCTACGATGACGGTCAAGACGATCCTGAGAAGCGTGGTCATATTCAAAATCGATCACTGCTTCAACGAATGGCCGATGACAAGCGTAACTACATGGAGAAAAGTTCGATAACCGGCTCGGCGTACTTCATGGTACAACTTCCCGATGGCACAATGGAACGGCGTCTCAAACTACCCCTGAACGTCGACCCCGGCGTCCACTCCAGCTTCAACCTTGATCAACTCGTACCTGGAAGCCCGTTGCATGCTCCTCCGGCTGGCGTGGGCAACTCACTCGCAGTCCCAAGTTCCGCGTCTGCTCCATCACAGCCGCAGCAGCAGCCACCCGTCCTGTCTTCGGTCGGAGGCGCTCTTCCAACAATCACGGAAGTCAAGATTCCAAGCAACAACGCAAGTGCGCCGAACAGCAGCGAAGAGTCAAGTCAAAGTGGGTCTGGCGAAATCGCAAAGGGCTCCGAGACTGATTCGGTTCCTAAGGACAAGAAGTCGGGTTCCAAGCCCAAAAACGTAGCAATTAACAAGAACGATGGGGACGCAAATGTGAATGCGAACACAGACGTTGATGAGATGAGTTTTCTCAGCGAAAGTGGCACATCACCCGCGACGAGTCCTCCGATTCCAATTCCTGAAGCAATTCAAGAAGAAAAGGAAGGCGAGACTGAGAGCCGCGGCACAAGTTTCGACTCTTCGGAGGGCGTGCAGCTGTCCGCAAGTGCGATGGCTGCCAAGCGAAGAATGCGAGAGAGACGAAGCAGCGAAGGAATGTCGCTTTCACCGCCTTCGAGCGCGGGAATGCGCGGA
>WIXG01000896.1:0-16818 GCA_009869945.1 Mesaphorura yosii | reverse complement strand
TTTGGTGTCAGTGCGCTCACATTTCCGATGTTTGCGGGCATGATTCACTTCAGGGTGCACGCGTTTCAGCTCCTGCGCACTGCATATCCCCCCTTGACTGTGCTCTGTGCTATGGTGTTGGCCTTTGCAATCTTTGTAGATTGGCTGTTTGTGTTCCAATATGCGACGCTTGCCCTCACGTACTGCAATGCAACCTGCCGCTCACTGCACCACCTCGTCTGGCGTCCTGGCCTCTCTTCCCGACGCCAGCACGAGTGCGTAACCCAATACCGCGCCCACCAGCTGATGCACACTCTGGCCACTGCAGATACAAAATACATACTCTTCATTACCACATATGCGCTCACTGCAATCATAACCGCGGCCCTCGTCGCCCTCATTGGCTTCCACGACCGACTAAACTCACTATTCGCTGCCGCCTCCGGTTCTACAGCCGCATTCACTTTCGTCAACTGCAAAATCTGCATGCAACTCGCATCTGACTTGGCTGACGCATCAAGCGAATTCCGAAACTCTTTCCTCCGTCGGGAGCTGGGGATGCGGAAGCCACTCCGTCTACGGATTCAAGCGTCTGCGCCCATTCGCATTGCGTTGGCAGCATTTACACACATTTCCCGATCCACATTTCCAGCCATGATGCACGAAGTGGTCGTGACTAAGGTCGTCGATCTGCTCATTTTGCTCCGATGAATTAAATGAACAAGAGGTTTTCCGAGGAAATGTTTTAATTGTAGCCCTTAATTCCACAATAAATTACAACCCCAAGTCCGAAATGCCGGTTTCAACTGCTTTCCATGGCAGAATGAATCCGAACGCCAATTTCCCGATAAAAATTAGCAGACTGACTACAAGTATATGCGCACAATCTTCTTTCTTCTCGTTCTTCTCGAAATTAATCTCAGTGCTCCTTCTCGTCACTCCAAACTTCCACAATCTGCAATCAGGATCACGGCTTTCAGTTTGGTATCAGCTGGGACATATACCTGAGCCCACGGTACCTTGTGAGTCATAAAAATAAAAAAAAAGTTACCACTTGCCTTTTCTATTCTTTCCGCAGAGTTCCGAGAAAATTCTTCATTCTTCCCTTGTTTCCCGACTCCAATCCGGGGGAAAGCATTCGAACACGACAAACGACGCCCTCAAATTGATACTTTCGAGGAAGAACTTTGCTTACGTTTCTCAGTACGACTTGTATGAAGACTTGGAAGTGCTTGGCGTACACTCCGACTAGGAGAAATGCAGAAGGCTGGGACAGCTCCCAGTCGAGGAGAGCATCTTTCTGGGTAGGTTTTTGAATCAGGGCTTAGAAATGAGGAAGTACTTCAATTTTATGCTATCACGCATGCGTGACATCGGCACATTGCTTCGCAATCAAAGAAGTCGGCAAAGGTACAAGGACGACTTCGCTCCGGTGTGAGATCTTGTGACTGGTGGGCAGACAATTCGGCCATCGAGGTGGCATAAGTTATCATTCCGCTGGAAGTCACCGCTGGTGGCATCGCTTTAAGCCTCTTGTTCGTTATTTTGGAGTGGAAATTGAAATCCTCACACGGAAACCGTACTCACAGCGATCCCACTGCAACAGTTGAGCTGGACAATTTACAGAAATCGCATCATTAGCAAGACATGCCCGTAATTGACATGACAGCTCGAAACAGTTTTATGAATAAAAATTCAATTGAAGTGCAATTGAACAGGACACCTGCCGTGTCGATGTCATCAATTGTAGAACCCAACAAATTATGTACGTAGTGATTGAAGTCTTTGGCAATCAGTCTCTGCTGTGCTGTGCCTATGTCCACAAGTCCACATTTCCCCCAGAGATGAATTGGATTAAAAGTGTTCTCATCTTCACAATAAGCACTCATTGTTGCATGGGCCAGAATTCGTCCTTGCAGACACGGGACCGTACCTTACGGAATGACACCTCTGAATTTTGGGGGTACGGCCTTCAGCAACCGTACAGTGCGCCTCATATTTGACGGCTTGGGAGGTGTAACGACACATTCCTGACCGGTCGGGACGCTATTCAACGACTTCCCCAAAACTGCCCAGGGTTAACGTCAGGGCATCGCTGCATAGTCACGTGATTGCGTACGTTATTGATTTTTACGCGGTGAGGGAAGCACAGCCAATAAATCTTGTCGTGGCTCGCATTCTCGAACAATCTCAAGTTCATTATTTGTTTAAAGGAGCGTCCAGCTTGGAGGCACGAATATCAAGGAGATTCTGTACCTCCTTCACCGAACTGCGACCCCGAAGGACGAAATTGACGTTGACGTCGAATTTTTAGAAGTGTCGACTTTGCCATTGTGGACGAACCATTTTAAACAAGCTTGGCGGTCAAGGATTTTATGTTGAGTCCCTTTGTCTCCACCAGGGCCATGACTGACAAACTCGACTGCCCTGATATGATTACGCTGCTGTGGAAATAACCGCTTTTGCACACCGAATTTAATTATTTGTTGAAGTTCAATTGTCAAGTCTGCCTACCTGCGCATGTGCGTTTGTTTGCTCAAAAAACTCCGGCGTGAATGTCACTTGAAACTTATTCGACTTCACATTATGCAATTCAATTCTACACGGTTTATAAGAGACACAAGAGGATATTCCTATGTGAACGATGCTCAGAGTCCAGTGCAAGAGTTATGTCTTCGTGGACTTAAATCTCGGACAGGCATTTTTATCGAATTACAAAATTCATGAATTAAAAGATTTTTGAACGTGGTGCTAAGCACACAGAATAGTGGTTGACATGTCTGTGTATGGTTTACTGTAAGGAAAACAATTTAGGGAATCATGAAATCAATGAGAGTTCCATTCAGGTACACATTTTCGAGACGCATTGAGTTGACGTACTCCACGACATTCTCCAGTTGAACCCCATTGAATGAACAGTTCGTCATGACAATTCCTTCGAGCACTGAGCTCCCAGGAGTGGGATACCCTTTCACGTAAATTGCATGTCCAGTCTTCTTCGTCACGTGCACATTTTCAATTACAAGATTCCGCAGTACTGGAACAAATGGGGCGTTCGGTCCTTCTTCATAGTAAAAGTCAATCTCCAGCGCTGCCTTCGCTACAGTTCCGATATTTATGTTTCTGACGTAAATGTTCTCCAGAAGACCTCCTCGTAAAGCGTTGTTCTTGATACGAATTGCCTGGTCCAAGTTGGGACTGTTGAGCGTGCAGTCCTCAACAAACACATTGCTGACTCCGCCCGAGATTTCGCTTCCTGAATTCCAGTCATTGTTAGAAATTGCGGCCAAGGTTCATTGTTGTTAGGTTTCAGTTTGTTACGGTTACCGATGGTGATCGCGCCATGACCATCCTTCATAGTGCAGCCTTGAATGACAATATTCTCCGAGGTTACGTTCACCCGTCTCCCATCAGCATTTCTCCCCGATTTGATACCGATATCATCGTCGCCCGAGTCAAAGTACACGTTTCGGATGAGCACATCTTTCGACGATTCTGGAGCCAGCTCTGGATTGGGTCCTTTACTGATTATCGAAATGCCTTCAATCATCACATTTGTACAGAGGATGGGGTGGATGGTCCACATTGGGGAATCCAACAACCGAATCTTAAAAGTAATATGGAATAAGCGAATGCAGTCACCTCAACAGAGTACAGAGTAAATTTCCTTACCCCTTGAATGAGAATATTTTTGCTCTGGTGGAACTCGATGAATTGAGGCCGAAGATAATGTCCAGGTCCGAAAATCCGATCTTCTACAGCCGTTCCATTCTCAGCCATTTCAAAGAGTGCGTTTCTATCATCAGCTTGCCAGGGCTCACCAAGTTCCCATCCACAAGCTTCGTTGTGTGTAACACCACGACCTTTCCATACCCACCAACCGTTCTTGCTGCAATCAGCGTTTCCATCCAGCGTACCACGTCCAGTAATGGCGAGATTCTCCTCTCCGAAAGCGTACACAAACGGTGAGTAATTCATGAGCTCCACACCTTCCCAGCGCGTGTGAACGAGCGGATACTTTCTTGTGTCACGGATGAAACGCAGCGTAGCACCCAACGCCAGATTCAAGTTGACATTACTTTTGAGGTAAATTGCGGCTGTCATGAATACACCTGGTGGGACATGAACTGTACCGCCACCTTGGATGGAAATGGTTTCAATTGCAAAGTTGATGGCTCTGGTATTGTCAATACTGCAATCATTTGGTATGGCACCATATTGTGTGATCGAAACGGTCCGGTTTGGAAAAGTTGGTGGTATGATTCGTGCCAAGATTGCGTGAACTTGTTCCCAAGGATCTTCATATGCTGTACGAGCGAGAAACATGAATGTAAAGTTGAAAATTGCAAAGTAAATTCAATCGGAAACTGACCATATATTACTTGCAGAGCGACCAAAGTGATCAAGGTGAGACACTTCATTTTTACAGGGTTTCGTGCACGCAGTGCTTGATGCGCAATTCTGGTTGTGATTTATATACGAGGAGCATGATGCTGTTTGCAGTGCACTTGAATGTTGGACTGGATGGAGAAGGCTGGCATAATTGTAAATTGCACCACCTGCTCATCTCGCACAACATGTGTCATTTTAATTTCACATGACATTAATCTAATTTATGAGCAGATGCCTGGTACGGTGATGGGCGATAGTATAAGCTGACACCAGAAATTCCCAGCGATATTAAACAAAGGTCAAGTTAATTTTGACTTTTGGGTTTTTTTTTGGTTTTTGTAGGGTAGGCAATTGTGCTAAATTGACAACAAGATGCTAATGTATAATCCATGGCCTTCAGAGCCTTGGGCCACGAAGCCAAAATGGAGCGCTTGAATCGGCTTCTCCAGTCGGAGCGACTTCAAATAAAGATTTGACGTAAGAGGTTACTTTGTGCGGGTAAACAGAACAATGGCATAAGGTAGTAAGTGACGAAGCAATTTACGGATTCTCGGTATGCCAGTCCACTCAAGGTGACCCAAGAGAGCGTTCGCTCCTCGTGTGCATGGTGGGGACGCAATAAAGTGAATTCCTTCTGGAGCATTGCAGGAAAAGGAGCTGGCTCCAGGCAGTTGGACCGCGTTCGCCTTTGAAACGGCCCGAGAGAAGACGGCACGAATGTCGGAGACGGTCTCTTGTTTGTCTAAGTCCCGCGTTTCAATTTCCCAGTTCTCAGTAACACTTTGCCAAAGGCAAAAGCACTTGTCGCAACCGAATGGTTCACATTAGCCTGATGAGTTATTTAACAAACTTATTTACTTTTTGCCTGGCTGGCTGATTTATCAAAAGCATATTTTTTAGCAACGAGTAAGCACAAAACATGACACGGCTTGACAATGCAGACGCTTCAATTAAAAACAGGATTCATAATTAGGTAAACAATATCCTGACTCAATTTCCGTATCCTACTTTTTTCACAATTGCTGAATCAGCAGCACTAGAATCCAAAGCACGCTTTGGAGTCCGTGCCCCATCCACATTCTCCTCAAAAATAACCATCGAAGTTTTGCGTGAGAGTACCGCAGACTTGAATGCTTCCATGTTCGGAATGTAATTCTCGGTCGAACTTTCCTCCAGCTTCTCCAATAACTGTGACTCATGAGCCGGTTCCGCCAGACAAGCGCGCTCTAGGACTTGAACAGCTTGACTTTCTGCGTTTGCCTCCAGCAATGCCATGATGTAAGTGGAAGTCGATGTTAGGAACGATTGAATATCGTTCGGTTTCAAGGGACCATCGGGTACACTGTCGGTTTTTGTAGCGAAGCTGAAGAACAACTCAAATATGAGCTTAAGCATTGCACAACGGAGCTGATGAAATTTATCTTTATGAGCATCTTCCTGAAAGAATTCCATTGTTCTTCTTCCCCATGTGGTCAAGTATCCAATGGATTCACGAGCATTCGTAGAGTACTCCAAAATTGTGACTTTTGCCTTGAACAACGACAGAGCCAGTTGAGTGCTTTCCTCTACCACATGAATTTCGTTCAGTTTAACCGCAGATAGCATGTATAAGTCGGCAAGTTTGAAGAGCCCTTCTATCTCCAATTGGTCGTAGTATTTGGAGTCGGTAATCTTCCCCAAATACACATGGAAGTTGTACTTTCTAATTGCTAGGATAGTTTCCTCTTGTCCTTTCTCGCTCGCAGCTGCCAGAGTCCGCTTAAGGTAGCCGTCGTCTGAGAATGTGACGTCCCAACGAGTGTTACCCTCGTAGTGGTCCGTGACTGTACGGCAGAGAGCAACCGCCTCCTCGTATTTACCCATTCTCACTTTGGTCGAAGCGAGTAGGTCCGCAAATGTTTCAAATTCAATCAGCAACTTCAACCACAACGATTCATTGTGGACCCGCTTTTCTTCTGGAGACTGTTCAAGTTGTGTGGCCTGATAGAATTTGTCCAGCAATTCGACATAATGGCCTAAAATCTGTTCAAGGAGTTCATACTTTTCCAGAGCATTGAATCTTTCAAGTACTTGTCTTCGCTTATTGTTGAGAAATGTAGCATAAAAATGATAGCGGTTGAATCTGAGAATGATATCACAAATCTCATTCCACGCTCTGATCAAACGTCTTTCGTGTTCAGGACTCTTGCCAATTATTGGTTCAAAACATTCGTCTGCAATAATGTCCCACATTTCCTGTAGAGTGACCACGGTTGCCTTGCGAAAAATTATTGAGAGTCGTAGAAAGTTTTCAAGAACTGTGGAGAGCTGTTCATAGAACTTGGCCAAGTTCCCCATTGACCTGTGAAGGTAACTTTCAAGAAGATCCAGCGCGATGTGGAAGTGGGCCAGTCTGTCGCGATGTTTATCGGCAATAATTCGCACTTGATTCAGAAGCTTCATTGTCTCAATAGGAGAATTGAACGTAAAGACAAGCATTTGAATTCCAACCAGGTTGATTGGAGGTGGCTCGTACTCTTTAGCTTCTTCAGAATACAAAAAGCATGGTTTTCCTGGATTCTGCATGAAATTCCAAATCTCCAGGATCTTGGAGATTGCAATCTCCTTGAATACGTTCGCATATTTTGCAGAACCGCCATGCAAGTGATTGAAAATATTCGCATACGTTTCGGTTGCCTGCTGAAGTGCAATTTCGAGTGCTGATCCCGAATCTCCCCCGGTCAGAGTGCATTTCATCGTTGAATCATTAGTTCTCGAAAGCATCCAGTGAAGTTGCAGGGTTGAAGCTTCGTCAAGATTAACCGCTGTCGTGCTGTTATTATTATCCATGTTCTGCAGTTCGGACGCCACAATCTCTTCATCCCTCGTGAGTCCAAAGACCAACAGTTCTTTGAGCTCAGTCATTCGCAGGTCACTTTCCTTGAAATATTTTCCAAATTCGGACAGGCAGTCGTCTAGGAATGGCTTCAACTTCACATAATCTGGCCAGTTTCGGAATCCCATAATTTGTTTAGTAATTGAGACTGGGAATTCACCGCAAAACTCAACCATTTCCTTGTATTTGGGAATGTTTGACCAAACCTCTATTCCATGCACGACCCCTTGAACGTCCTGCATGCGAGCATTATTCGTCATATTTGTAAAGATCCGGTGCACCATCTCGAGCTCGGTTTTCTTTCCAGCTTCGGCCAACTGAAGCCTCAGTGTTTGTTGAAGAAGTCGGTGCATACTGAGCTCCTGTTCATACTCACGACCTCGCTTGTCATACCATGTGCTAGAATTGACAAGAGAGAACTGAACTAAGACGTCAAGAGCCATCTCAATGTCTTCCGGATCATTTCCTGGTTGCTGCATTCCATCCAGAACTTTGACAGAAATTGAGTCCGGAGAGCAAAATGCCAACGTCTGAAGCATCAACATGCACAATTCACTGTGTTCTTGATCCGCCTGAATCTGTTCGATTGTGATCCCAAGCGTATGGCGAATGGAGAGCTGATAGTCGTCAAGTCCCGTTCGATTGAGAATCAAATGATCGTTATTCTGAACCTTTGCCAAGTAGCTTGAAATCGTGTAGTACTTTGACTTATTGATTGAACTGACGGCGTACTGAAGAGCAAGTGGAAGTAACCCAAGTTGTGTCACCAGGACTCGTGCGGCATCCATCTGATCTTCTCGTCTGGGTAATTTGTCAGGTTTCAGGTTGTTACACAGAAAATCGAGTGCTTCATCCAGACTAAAAACTTGCAAGAGGAGAGTGTTAATTTTCCCGTAGCCCAGTTCACTACCCCATTCCTGATTACGTGACGTGATGAGCACATGGTGCGGAGAGTCTGGTTTTGGCAAGTATGCCATGATGAGACCACCCTCGTTTCCTTCATTTTTCGCAGTTGCGTTGTCAAAAATGAAAAGACAGATTTTGCCCGCCTTTGAAAGCGTGGCATACATTTCTTCAGCCAGAACCTCAATCGACTTGGCAATCCCGGGTGTGAATTCCAGTTTAACCCCAAAATCAGGTGCAAGTCTTCGAAACGAGGTTGCGAGTGCATTCCCTTCAGAGTCAACCCAGATAAGGTAGTCATATTCTGATTCGTAGTGGTTAGCATACCATTTAGCAGCTGTGGATTTCCCGACTCCTCCTAATCCGGTGATGTTCAGTTTGTGGTTTTGATCTCCTTGATGGTTACTACTGAGAATGGCGACACGTGAAGTTGCCCGAATGATGTCATGCAGTGTTTCGACGAGTAGCTGTCCAGTCTCTTCGTACTTTCGGGGAATGAATGAGTTTGGCAGTTGTTTCTTGTGTGGCCACCATTTTTCTTTAGGAAATGCGGGTAAATTGTTGTTAGCTTCGCCATCTGCAGATGCAGAGTGTCCTGGCTCAAGCTTTGTGCTTTGGTCGATGATTTTATCTACAAGACGATTCAACTCAAGTTCGCGCAATACACCCAACAAGTCAGCTCTCCGTTCTCCGTGTCCATGCCACGTGTTCAATGACTGGAGTACACCTTCCGCAAAGTCAGCAGTCAGGAGCTTCTTCATCCTTACTGTATCCGAGACTTTAAAAATTCGGTCAAGAATGCGAGGCCATTTCTCGTACGCAATCGGCTCTTCTAGAACCAGGTCACGAATTGTGACCATATCTTCATAGGAAGCTGCGGAAGACGGTGAAATATTTGAATTAATAGTTCCAGGATCGGTTAGCTTATGGCTTGTGTCAACTTTTTACCGTTTTGAAAATTCGCCATGATGTCTGCCCGTCTTATTCCGTTGCAGATTGCGTGTTCGGTGTTTAATATCCGAATTAGTATTAGCACACACTTGTTCAATTTCTGGTGCATTTATTGTGGGATTAACAGTAGTAAAGCAAACATTGTATTGCAGAGATTCACGTAACCTCAGCCTCATAATCCATACGGTGGGTCAATTCTCAAGAGGTGAAACTCTAGTTGAGTTATCAGTCGTCAAGCTTTCATTTGACGGGCAGGGTAAATATGCTAATCCCATTGTACCTGTATCGTATGCATGCATAAATTAGAGTATACGACCATGACGTGTCAACGAAGTACATGATGTCCCTTGAGGTGATTTGCAATTGATTACCCCATTTGATACGGCATGTTATGATGGACATAATTCGTACTCAGAAACGCGTGGCACTCAGAAACTGGAGACGTTCACGATATGCAAATTCAGGTTACAAAGGATCATCTCATCGTCAAGCACACGAGCTCAGGTGGGTTTCTGTTTATGTGGTCACATCGATATGGGATCCGATTGTGGCCAGAGCAATACAGTCACCGCTCCAACAACGATCCTCCATTGACTGAGTTATTGAGTTCTCCGTTAGAAATAAAATAAATGTACCAGCCCTTGATAGCGTTTAAATGGCCTAGCCGCTACTTACATTCTCAACTAACACCGTCAATTTTCAATAACATGTTCCAGCCGTCAATTTAAATTGCTTACAGCACACTTGTTTGCCGTTCTCAGGTTCTGCAAACTCTGCACTCCACAGAAAGGTCAGAACACAGCAGAGCAGAGTGAGATAATTGAATCAGGAAACAATTCTATTGTTACCAGTAATGGAAAGGCGCAGGAACAAGCCGGCTATTGATTACACAGCCTAGAACAGCACAACGTACTGGATTTTTCAAGGTTCTTTAAACTTGGTGCAAAGCAGGGATACGAGTCCTTCAATAATTTTGTTAAACAAGGTTAGGGGTGTCCGGCGCTGCCAGTGTAAATACGGATTGGACCACACGCCCCGCCACGAGCCCACATGCACTTGCCCTCGTATTCACGCGCTGTTCAACAGTTCCGGTTTCTGGACGGAAGCTACTTGGAATTGTATGAGGACAATGTTGTAGCTCACAATTGTGCTGACAACCTGATAATGAAGAAGAACCTTGACTTTCTGCTCTCAAGGAATGTGGTAAGGAAATTAGATGACCTTACGGAAACAAGCATTTCTCGGTTCAGCTTGAAGTACTCACACCCATTCGAGTGGAACCGAAACTTAAGTTTTTGAAGTCTAAACAAAGTCCGCTTGTCGCCCACATTCGTGAGAAGGTTTGAGTCGACACCCAAGATAGCAATCTTCAGTTCTTTCCCTGCCCAACCCCGCCGCAATTAAAATTATATACACTTAATTT
The DNA here is from genome assembly GCA_009869945.1 of Mesaphorura yosii. Classification (NCBI taxonomy): domain Eukaryota; kingdom Metazoa; phylum Arthropoda; class Collembola; order Poduromorpha; family Tullbergiidae; genus Mesaphorura; species Mesaphorura yosii. Next base: position 6,295 of record WIXG01000896.1, on the reverse strand, counting down.
ACGTTCTTTTACGATTACGAAATCCAAAACCTTTTTACGAAGGCTTTCACCAGCGCCCGACAGCGTGAAAAGAGAGTGAAGAATAAACAAGAGCGAGGGAAACATCTGGACCCACGTACCACAGTCAGAAGCAGTGGCGAGCGTGCCAGCCATTACGAAAATCATGAGCGTGACATTGAAGAAGGAGGTCAGGATCAAGAGAATGTTTGTATGGGCCAGTGTATTGTTCGTAGTTTTCAAACACTGAAGAAAGCTCTGATCTGAGTCCAACTAAGCTCTACATGCCCCCCTTCCATCAATTTTTTGATTGACTCCAGGAAATTCCCCATTTCCCACAATATGACAAGTACCAAGTTCAGGGCGAGCCTGCCCGAGCTCTCCGTGAGAAGCACGTGCACAATGAGCAACACTTAAAGCCAGGTCAGACCCTGGTATCACGAACTTCAAAAGCCATGAACTTTTACGTATTTCGTTGCGGATATCGTGCGGACTTGCGTGGAGGTAGTCGAGACAAATCGCACGTGAACGCCCGACCGCATCAAAACCCACGTGGAGGAGCCAATTCAAGAGAGGGAGACCTTTTGACAGATACTCCAGTGCTGATTTTTGTCCTCTGTAAGGTTTGTGGGTCGTCTCATATACATATAAGCGGTTCAAGACTCGGACGCATTGTGGCAGAAATACGAACCAAGTGATGTGTATCAAGTACGTCTGAAAGTTGTAAAAAATGGCCATGAATGAGAAGGCTGCCTTGAGACTGGGGTTTTCTCCAAATGTAAGATCTGGGCCGTTTGAAAGGCCTGGAGCCGGTTGTACAGTCCGCTCGCGTGATATGCATATTTTTAGTGAGGCTGAGTCTGAGTGCAGGGGGAATGCAATCTGCATGAAAGTTCATGTCTTGTCTTTCCCTTCTCTGCAGTGCTGTGCCAAGCAGCGAGTCAGTCGTCGCAAATCTGCGAAAGCGTACACGTTCGAGTAACGTAGCAGCTGTTAGTATTTTGTAATTTGATTCACAATTAATTGGAATAAAGCAAAGTCAATTTAACTGTGCCGTCTTGTGTCTTGTCGTTGGTCTCTCTCTTTGTCCCTCACATTGTCATTTCCCGACTTGACACAACTCATCGTCCTCACCGCCTGAGCCACATACAGCCGTCTCTCAATTTATTCATCGGCTTTTGGTGCAGTGTCGGCCGCATTCAGCCACGACCAAACAAAAAGCTCATGGCCAAATTTAAAGTGCAATAGCAGGACACGCGTCCTTAAGCAGTCAGGAGATATGTGAAGCAGAAACTTTAATCACATTTAAATGATTTTAAAAAGATTGAATTGAGTTGTCCATGCCTTGAGAAAAATATTCGCATTGTCTCAGAAGTTAGCCATGGCGCTTCGGACACAAATTTTGATCTTACTTTCAATTTTCTGCTCAATGGTATACGCTGTCAATCTTCATCTTTCACATTTGTCGTCTTGTATATTTCATTTGGTCCATACGTCCAATACCGATCTGTCGGAAGCTATTCTGCATGGAAATAAGCAGGACTGGCCATGGGTAATTTTCAATGTGAAAAATTTAGCTAGAAGCTCAAGTTCAAACCTGAAGCAAAGCAATGACAACATCGGCATGAGGTTGGAGGAGGCTGGTGTGTGCAACGTCCATTTGTTTGTTGGAGGGATCGACTCGGCCACCACAAACGTAGCAGCCATCCAATACGCACGAGGCATGGCAGTGACCTCTCCGACAACCACGTACTTCATTTTCATCCGCGGCGTGCTCAATGGGGTAGAGTGGAAAGGAGTTCCATTCGTAATGCAGCAGTACAACTTTCAAGTTTTCATGTTCTTCGTCAAAGATGATGGTGGCACCGTGACCGTGTCGGAGAGATTCCGCGCTTGTGCTGACTACAATTTCCACAGTCTCCCTTCAGAAGAGTCACTGAGTACTTTAATGGCATTTGATCAGAAATCTTGCTGGAATTTCAATGGACGCTCTGTACAGTTGCTGCTGACAGATTCGAAAACTTCCTACTTGGCTGCATGTCAAATGGAAACGCGTAGAAGCAAGTACAGGCATTTACAGTATGGAACTTGCGCAGCAGCTCTTAAAATGCCACTTTTTATTATCGACACGCTGAATGGATCCGTCATCTTTACAAATCTTACCGAATCGCCAGAATACAAGGCTAGAGTTTGGGCAATCGAGTCCTACAAGCCGCTTTCAATCTGGCCGGGTCGGTCAATCTTGACTGTAGAATGGAGTGATTACGATTTGGTGTATTGCGAGTATGATATCCATCGCACGCGGAACGAGATCAACTGGACCGATGCCTTTGACACACTAACCTGGCTACTCATGCTCGTCCTTCTCGTGTTGAGCGCCATCATGTATTGCATGCAGCAGGTTATAGAGGAGAATGGCTTCGTTTTAAAGCGAGACTTGATTGAATTCTTCAATCTTACTCGAAGGGAAGGCGAAGCCAGGACAAAGTTTCAGCTGGGCATCCTCATAGTCGCTGCAATATTCTTTAACTGCTATGAAACATTTGTAACAAGCGTGGCCGTGGCACCAAATCCGCCACTGGTTTATGCTACGGTCAAAGATTTATTGGAGCATGATCACAAAATCGTTCTATACGCACCCACAAGTCATGCAATTGCCTTTGTCACGGCATCACACAAAGAACCATTTAAAAGCGTCAAAGCTAGTCATTTGCTCGACAAGGGCTTTCATTGGGTGCAGTCGCCTGAGGAATTTAATGATTGGAACCTGAAACGTGGGGAAGCGAGAGCTTTGCTATCATATAATGGCGAGGTAAATAAATTGCACTTGTACCAACAGCATAGTCCGAATGCCAAGTGCCACATAGTGGAGGAAAGGCTTGATAGCGTACCATTTTCAATTTTTGTCTTCGGACTGCTGCGTGACAGAATGCTAAGAGTAACTCGCACGCTGCTTGAGTCAGGCATTCAAAACTGGTGGCACCAGATGAACCTGCAAGTGGACGCGATAAGAGTAGAGGAGGACCGGAGACTTAATGGCTACGTGATAGTACAGGATCAGGATCCTCAACCTGTGTCTCTTGAGTTTAAAATTATGCAAATCTTTACTATTTGCGCATGCTTGCTAGGCTTTGCGTGTGCTATTTTTGTGATTGAATTGGTTTTTGCGAAGGTAGAGCAATTGCTTGCTTCCGATATCTGATTAATCATTTATTCATAACTTATATTCGTATGCCATGTACATGGTTGATTATTGCGGTTCCTGATTGCAAGTTGCCAGCATAAGCTTAATTAGTAAAAATGTGTAAGCGTAGAAAAAAACCGAGCATCAATAATTTTTGAGTTTATATAAATATTCATGGACGAGAAGCAATCGTTAAAGCGAAAGCAAGATGCTATTTTCTAAAGAGGCGACTCGGAATTCCCCTGAAATCCACGTCGCCTCTCAGGATCTCATCACGGAACATCAAGCATATCCTGAAAAAGCAAATTCCGAAATTCATTTCTATGCGAATGTTGAAGAATGTCGTTGAACAAAGGATTCTTAGTTTTTCTCGCGTGCGCAGCAACATGGGCATCTGCAGCTTCTTTACAGCTCGAGTACTTTCCCAACTGTGTATTCTATCTCCTCAATTTTCAAAATGGCGACCTCCGAGCGTCGGGGCTACCGCCGGGCAGCTAACCACCTGGCCCGGTTCCAGTCCATCGTGGTCTGGTTTCTGTGCCCGGGTGTCATCGGAGTCGTGCCGGCCAATTGGACGCACATCCTGCGAATCGCGGACGCCACATTCGAATTTACGTTTTGGTTCCGGCTACCGATCTGGCTCACGTACGCCTCCACACTAATCTACAGCGTCGCGTACGTCCACGAGGTTATTATTCTGTTGGCTCGATGGAATGCGCTGACGATCACGGCTACACTGGCGTTCTTCTTCAATCATACGATCGATACTTAATCATCAGCTATTAAAGGCCAGATTTACCGGGGACGGCCTGATTCTCACCTACCGAAGCCTGAACATCCTGAACGACAACTTGATCCAGTTCACAGCGGCTCTGTTCTCAACCGGAATCATGTTAGCAATATTTATATCCACCATGGCGTATACTTTGCCCTCTCCAAGGATGATGAGCTCGTATACGAACGGATCATTTGCACCCTGATCTTGGCGGTGTGTTCCGTGGTGGCCGGGCTGCTTCATGTACTCGGACGAGTGCAAGCGCTCACGGAGGGCCTGCTGAGGACGTGGCAAGCCAGTCAGGTGACGGCGGAATCGACACGTGCGCCCGATTGGGGCATCTTGAGACAAGAGTTCCGGACACTGCGCCCAATGAAAATCTGCTTTAGTTCGGCATACACTGTAAAACCTGAGAGTGTCCTGCTGTACTGGAATACGATTATAGATAAGACGATTCTAATGCTTTGCATGTAAAATTCGATGTCGCCGGATTCGGGACTCTGACCCTGAGCGCCCGGAAGGAAACCACCACAACGAATTTCAGTCAGTGTTTGTGAAAGGAACAGAATTCTGTGAAGAATGAACAATAAGTTCAAAATTGGCAATGTACTAAACTGGAAGAAATAAAACGGAATTTATTTCCACTGAGTCCTTGATTCTTTCTCTATACACACGAATTCCTCTCCTTTCTCTATACACACGAATTCCTCTCCAAAGCGCCTGGAAAGTGCTTCCAGCTCTCCTGCAGTCAACACACGTGTGTCACCACTCCAAGACCACCGTAGCTCATCAGCGTACGATACGAGGACCACGTACAGTGGAGCTTCTGGTGCCGCCAGCTGTACATCGATTCCTGTCACCCACTGGCCGCAGAAGCGCACAGGCGCCATAGGTCCAGGAAGGTTTGTCATTGAGAAAACTGTTTCCGGAAGACATGAGTCTACAAGTTGTATGAACGGTGTTGTCCGCGGGAGTCGGGCAGCAAGCTCGAGTGCAAGGAAGGAGACACGAGACTCAAGTGAGGAAGACGAAGATGTCTTTTGCTGCTGTAGCATCGAGTTACATGCTTGGAGACTGACGGAGGTCGTAGACTCGCTAAGCTGAAGCTTGTAAGTCACAGTGCACCTGAAATCAAAACAGCAGCAAGTCGTCGAAGGTCAAGGTTAAAGCCTGTTCAAGGGGTCCGAGTCGCGAATCAGTAATTTGAACTCACAATGAATTGCAAAGCCCGGGTGGATGGTCCGGCACTGGAACTGCTAAAGGAAAGTGTAAGAAATCTGGAATACTCTCCGACACAGCAGATGCCAAGATGGACTTCTTCTCGAGTAAGATTTCTCGCAGGGTTGCCGTAAGTGCGGCTTGTATCACAGCATTCACGGAGACTCCATACTGCTTAGCAATTGATTTCACTTTGGCCATGCTCACTCCTTGCGTGCAAGTAATTGCTGAATGGGCACGCAGGGCGTGCGGACCGGAATACGGCTCACGAGGAACTTTATTCAAGATAGGAAGGCTGGTGGTGTGTTTCTGAGTTAGCTCCATTGCCACAAATTTGGAATGGAGCCGTGCATGTGGTCCATAGTCCAGTTGTTGCAAGAATGGATGGGTTCGAGTTTGAGTATTTGTTATACTGATGGAGGAGAGTTGGTGGCTCATCTGCAAGGCGACTGAGTGCCTGAAGGGCTGAGAAACCATCGAGGAGCCTAAAAATTGTACAAAAATGGATTGGCATCAAGATATAGGATCAGATCAAAGTCGAAATATTCCAAGAAATGGAAATCTTACGAATGATGGACTTTGAAAAGGATGTGAATGTGAGTGCCATAGCCAGGTCCTTCGACTAAAAGCACATGCCATGGGCTCCTACATTCTGGTAACGGCTCCAGTACCCATTCTCGCTGAATTTTGCACAGTTCCTCGCCTGGCTCAAGTAATTTCCGCTGTACGTGAGCATTGAGACTGAAATCTGGCTCCTGTTTCCAAAAATAGTAGCCACCCCAACGGACGCAGAACTGCTGGAGCTCTTTTTAAGAGCCTCGCTCCGTCACATGCAAGGCTGAGCCAACATGTCAAGGGCTATTGTTAACTTAAATTCAGAAACAAATGGAAATGAACGGAAAACAAAAGAAAACATGAATGTTTATCAGTCGTACATGCTTATTTACAAGAGATTATCTCCACAGGCCAGTCGTAAGGGTCAAGTGCCAGTCCGTGCTCTCCTTTTTGAGACTCATGCTTCAACTTCTTGAAGTTCTATTCTCGATCCAACTCTGTGTGCTTGGATTCGAGTGCCCGTATCGACTTGCTTGTATTTGAAATGGTACACACCATAGCCAACT